>JAJHUR010135720.1:0-10192 GCA_027495735.1 Lutjanus campechanus | reverse complement strand
TGCTTTTATTCATGGACGCCGATGATTCCCGAGCACCCACGGAGATTGCTGAGCAAACGTGTGCTTTTGATTTAACCTACAACTATATTGTCTCATTAAAACCCAGTTGTGATCATTGACAGTATTAGCCTTATGTCAGGTTGTGATTAATGAATGAGTGAAGTAGCCTATAGTTGCTGATTATTGTTTTCCTATACTGACTTTCAGCACAGCGGACGGTTCCAGTCACAGTTCCGGGCTCCCCTGCAGAGTGCGTCTCCCAGCTGTCCAGTCCCTGCTGCCTGTGTACGTCTCCCGACCTGCCATATGTTTCTGTTGTGTTTATCCTTTTTTTGCTGGGGCTCTTTTGGCTATGCTGCTGGAAATAAATTTATGATCATGAACTTGAATCGTACCTGTCTCTTTATTTTATCCACACACAATATGACGAAGCTATATATTGGTCAAGCATATTGTCTTTTGTTATGATATTGCCATATTCCTATCACATTTTAAGTAAATACATGTTAATTTTGACTATCGATATGGAGATATTTATACTAATTGAATGATCCGACCTAAATAAAGGTCATATAGAAGCTGTAGAGAGGCCGTGCTGAGCATCTTTGATTCATCGTCCAAACATCGTCTGGAGGGCGTTTTTTATCAAATGCCGATGTCTCGGCGACGTCTTCCCAATGAGCAAACGCTCTCCATAATACGTCTTGCCGATGTAACTTTATTCATCGTGCCGACGTCGGCCAGACGTATCCGTGCTGTCTGGGCTCTCTATTAAGATTGGGTGAAAGGCTGATATCAGGGTCATGCGAAGCTGTCAGTCAAACAGAGTTAAAAGCAATATAGTTAATAAAATTAGATGTCAGCATCTTGATCCCTTTTGCGTTAAGATGCAGGCCATCAGATTTGTACAGGTTATGTCTTGTCCAAAACACATCAAAGTTACTGATAAAGCCATAGCCTGTTGCTATACAAAAAGGTTTCAGCCATTGATGGAGGCTAAAAAGGCGGCTGAAACGCTCAGGTTTGTTAGATGTGGTGGGAATGGGACCAGATAGGATGCAGCGTTTACCCAGGCTCTCAATAGTTACTGCAAGTGATTCAATCTCATACTGGAGTTTGACTGACTGCCGGGACATGACGTCATTCGTCCCACAGTGTAGTATGATGGTATGTGCAGAGGGGTGAAGATCAATCAATGTTGGTGTGAGTTTGATAAAGTCCGCGACTTTGCCACCAGAGAGGCAGTAGGTTAAAGCACCAGGGAGATCCATGAATCTTACAATGGAGTCCCCTAGAACCAAAACATCGGGGTTGTTATTGCGAGTGTCGCCGTACACAGAGAGTTTAGGTGGGAGCTGGCGATTCACCGGGCTAGCTGTGCTAGCCACATTAGCGTTTCTGGAGGGAGTGGATTCACGGCCGCTCAGCTGTGTGGAGAGGAGGGAGGGGAGGGTGTCGGCGGCGCTGCCAGGTGAGCAATTTGAATTGTCCAGGGGACTGTGGACGGGTCCTGAGTCTAAGAGACGAGGGCGTTTGACAACTGGACGTTTGACATCTGGAGGATCATCTGGAAAACCGTCTGAAGATTTGGAGAAGCCTGACGAGTGACGTCTCTTGGATGATGTGGTTTGCTTAGTTTTCTGAGCGTGAGAACGATCAACAGGATCAACGGGATCATCCTCGGCCAGCAGTGCAAAGTGGTTGAAGAGCTGGAGGGAGTTGTCTTCTCCATTGGGATCATAGAGAGGGAGGGAGAGCTTCCTCTTTCCTCTCACCACCGTTGCCCAGGAGGAGCAGCCGGGAGCCGTGGAGTCCCAGTCCGGTTGCTCCAGGTGGGCCAGCCGGGAGCACAGTGCCGACTGCCGCTGGAGGAGGTTATCGATCAGCTGTTCAATGGACCGGAGTTCATCATGTTACA
Source organism: Lutjanus campechanus (assembly GCA_027495735.1). NCBI lineage: Eukaryota > Metazoa > Chordata > Actinopteri > Lutjaniformes > Lutjanidae > Lutjanus > Lutjanus campechanus. The sequence continues at coordinate 8,274 of JAJHUR010135720.1, read as the reverse complement.
GTGCATCAGCTACAACCTTTGTGTGGCAAATTTTAAGGTGGTAGTTGTGAACAATAAGGGGCCAACACATGACACTGACGGTGATCATGGTTCTACATCCTGGAGAGAATCATAAGGAGGGTATGATTAGTGAACACTTGAAATATTATATTCTAACTAAGATACACTTCAAAATGTTGCAACGCAAACAAGAATGCAAGAGTCTCATTTATGATGGTCAAATATCTGAGTTATCAAACTAGCAAGGGAGTTAATTGGTTCATTGACGGGAGGATTTGAGAATAGGGACAAGAGAGAGAGGAAAGAAAAACAACAAAAAAAACCTTATACTCTATTTTTGCATAAAATAAGTGGTCACACGTCAGTACAGAAATATTAGGTATGTTGAGACGTTAAAGAGAATTCTGTCCAGATGATGAGAAACCTGGAAGATATTTACACATCCATCCATTTTACACCACCTGACCAGATCCAGGTAGCAGTGGCAGCAGACATAGCTAGGAGGACCACACATCTTCTCCATAGCCACAGTCTCTGTCTCCTCCAGATGGGACATGTAATTCCTCCAGTGTGTTCTAGGTCTGTCCTGACGTGTCCTCCCAGTTGGACATGTTCCTCATCTGACTCGTTTCAGTACCAAATAACTTGTAATGCACGGGCTGCAATTAAAACCATCGGCACTGTGGGTTAACCTCAAATCAGGTGGGCCGGCTCATAAAAACATTCTAATTAATAGCAGATGGGTTGTGGGTGGGTGAAATAGTGTGAAACACATCTCTAGTAAGAGAGAAGCTGTGCGCATTTATGCACGAGGCACAGTAGCGTGATGACATCGATTATTTAAATCTCCAGAAACGTCTACAGGATCGGTCAGGATCTAATGTTAATACATGTTCTGTGTCCTACACAGTCAAGTCTCACACATAGAGTCTGTGTTCATACAGAGAATTGTTTGGAGTTAAACCAAACCAGCACCAATCTGCTTGTTGAGCAAGTAACACTTAAACATCAGGAACCATCATTTTATGAAATATTCTTATCAATGATGTCACTGAATGAACTTTTATCTTGTGTTTGTCTCTGTGTGAACAGACATGATGCAAGTTAATTCTTCATAATTCCTCCACAGAGTCGACCAGGAGAGCTCAGAGGCTCCCAGTGGTCAGTCTGCCCAGCAGCATCAGACACACCTGGACTCCTTTATGGTCTGTACATGTACAACAACTACTTTTTCATCTATTCTGTCCACAATAATCTTCATGCTGCATGTGTGAGACCAGTGCATTGTCAGTCTGTCCAACATGGATCTGATGTTTGTCTCCATGAGTTTATTTTGATTGTGTCATTAATATAAACTTCTGTTCCAGCTGCTGGAGAAGAACATGATCATTTTCGTAAGGAATGAGCTGAAGAAGTTTCAGAGGGTTCTGAGTTTGAGGGAGGATGAAGAGGTGTTGCATAGTGAGGATGAAGAGCAGGAGAGGAGCAGCAGAGAGGCATTTCTGAAGATCACACTGCACCTCCTAAGGAGATTGAAGCAGGAGGAGCTGGCTGACCATCTGCAGAGCAGTAAGAGGATCTCTCTAAAGATTTACCATGATAAAGTAATGGGACATTTCAACTTTTACTCATATTTAATTAATTTTCAAATATGCTCTTTACAGTTCACTCATTGATGTTATTTGTTGTGTTCATTCAGGAAGCTATTCTGGAGTTTGTCGGCGTAAACTTAAATCTAACCTGAAGGTCAATAAAGAACATGAGGTCAGACAGATTGAAACAGCATCCAGGAAACCAGACAGACCAGAAACAGACAAGAAGACATCTTTAGACCCCCACCTGGAAGAGATGAACCAATCAGAAGAGTGATGACAAAGGGAGTGGCTGGCATTGGGAAAACAGTCTTAACACAGAAGTTTACTCTGAACTGGGCTGATGACAAAGACAACCAGGACATACAGTTCATGTTTCCATTCACTTTCAGAGAGCTGAATGTGCTGAAAGAGAAAAAGTTCAGCTTGGTGGAACTTGCTCATCACTTCTTTACTGAAACCAAAGAAGCAGGAATCTGCAGGTTTGAAGAGTTCCAGGTTGTGTTCATCTTTGATGGTCTGGATGAGTGTCGACTTCCTCTGGACTTCAACAACACTAAAATCCTGACTGATGTTACAGAGTCCACCGCAGTGGATGTGCTGCTGACAAACCTCATCAGAGGGAAACTGCTTCCCTCTGCTCACCTCTGGATAACCACAAGACCTGCAGCAGCCAATCAGATCCCTCCTGGGTGTGTTGACATGGTGACAGAGGTCAGAGGGTTCACTGACCCACAGAAGGAGGAGTACTTCAGGAAGAGATTCAGGGACAAGACGCAGGCCAGCAGAATCATCTCCCACATCAAGACATCACGAAGCCTCCACATCATGTGTCACATCCCAGTCTTCTGCTGGATCTCTGCTGCCCAAGACCAGAGAGGGAGGAGGAGGAGGAGAAGCAGAAGCAGAAGCAGCAGCAGAAAAAGAAACAGAAGAAGGACAAGAAGAAGAAGAAACAGAAGAAGAAGATGATGATGAAGAAGAAGGAGATGAAGAAGAATAAACAGAAGAAGAGCTGCCCAAGACCCTGACTGAGATGTACATCCACTTCCTGGTGGTTCAGTCCAAACTGAAGAACGTCAAGTATGATGGAGGAGCTGAGACAGATCCACTCTGGAGTCCAGAGAGCAGGAAGATTATTGAGACTCTGGGAAAACTGGCTTTTAAGCAGCTGCAGAAAGGCAACCTGATCTTCTATGAATCAGACCTGACAGAGTGTGGCATCAATATAGCAGCCTCAGTGTACTCAGGAGTGTTCACACAGACCTTTAAAGAGGAGAGAGGACTGTACCAGGACCAAGGTATTCTGCTTCGTCCATCTGAGTGTTCAGGAGTTTCTGGCTGCTCTTCATGTCCATCTGACATTCATCAACTCTGGAGTCAATCTGCTGTCAGAAGAACAAACAACATCCCAGAAGTCTGAAACAAGAAAAGATGAATCTGCAGAGACACACTTCTACCAGAGTGCTGTGGACCAGTGTACACCCTAAGGCAAACAGGCTGCTTTTGGCACCTGGGTCACACCAGGCCTTACAGAGTCCAAATGGACATCTGGATTTGCTCCTCAGCTTCCTTGTGGGACTCAGTGCAGACCAACTAGAATCTCCTACGAGGTTTACTGACAAAGACAGGAAGTGGCTCAAAAACCAATCAGGAAACAGCTGAGTGCATCAAGAAGAAGATCAATGAGGATCTGTCTCCAGAGAAAAGCATCAATCTGTTCCACTGTCTGAATGAACTGAATGATCGTTCTCTAGTTGATCAGATCCACCAATCCCTGAGTTCAGGACGTCTCTCCACAGATAAACTGTCTCCTGCGCAGTGGTCAGCTCTGGTCTTCATCTTACGGTCATCAGAAAAAGATCTGGACGTGTTTGACCTGAAGAAATTCTCTGCTTCAGAGGAGGCTCTTCTGAGGCTGCTGCCAGTGGTCAAAGCCTCCAAGAAAGTTCTGTAAGTGAGATTTATTCATCAATAATTACACTTCTATGATTTAAATTAAGGACAAAATGAATAACTAATTGCATGTTTCTTGACTTTTCTTTCTTCAGCCTGAGTGGCTGTAAACCTCTCAGAGAGAAGCTGTGAGGCTCTGTCCTCAGTTCTCAGCTCACAGTCCTCTCATCTCTCTTGCTCTCTGCTTTACCCCTGCTTTAGCCTCTTTTTTTCAGTGCAATCCTTTTATTTTTCAAAACAATTTATGGAAAGCAGTTCCTGGATACCTACTAGGGATGTTCCTGGCAACTAATTTCCCTGTCGATTAAACGCAAAATTTAATTTAGACTAGTCGACTAGACTAACACTAAGAAAACAGTCAGAAAGCAGTTAAAATTTAGCAGAATTTATTAATTTATAATGTCAAACACTGTCGGAAAAAAATACTGTGCATATTAAGAGCCATTTGAAGCCGTTAATCACAGTCAACAATCGCCAAATCGTACTATAAATGCTGCTGAAATGTGCGCTATGCGTGCTGAATATGCAATACAAACCAAACGCATTAACATACAAAACATTAGAGCAACTCACAAAATGCTTCAACTTTTCAGACCGAAGAGGATCACGGAGTCTGCAGGTAAACTAGAGCTAGACGTTTGCAGCTGACAGCAGCAGCTCCGCCTGCACGTTTGTATCCGTGTTTGTGCTTAATGTGGTCACATGTTTCTCCAGTCGAGTGATTATATATCAGCTTATTCTGTCACAGTCTATATTCAACATTATTTCCATTTTCTAGATTAAAACACTGCCAAACCGCGCTGGTTTTATGAACTGTCATCTGTCCAACTTTGACATAAACATCCGGGGTTGCCTAGGTGATCAGGGCGTACACGCTGGGCGAGAGAGGCTGCCGTCTGACAGGGCCGCAGCCCCGACTAGTGGCGGGCGGCTGCATAAAATCTTAGAGACGACAGATAAGTGACATCGTGCATGAATGAAATATTGATAAATAGTTTAAATGACTAGTAATTCTGGTGCCGACTAGTGAGGGAGGGGACGTTTAATCATATAGTCGACTAATCGCGCGCATCCCTAATACCTACATATCACTGGAAGCTTAATTTTTGATAGTTATAGCAAAGGCTGCTATTATTTTAAACTGTTTTACTTTTTCAGTGGGGCTTATCAGCACCACAAGCCTGCACCTCGCACCTCGAGAAACTCAGCTAACAGAAGCTAATTAGCAGCAATGGATGATTATCACAAACTGCTCCAGAAGATAGCAGTACTGGAAACGAAAATTAATTGACTCGAAGTGAACATGGACATAAATGGACAATATGGGAATGAAACTACCATCCCAATGTCCCAAAACAGTGAAAGGGAGCAGGCTAACAGAAAGCTAACTAGCACCACCACAATGCGGCAGGAGCCTGGTGTAAAGGGCACTAAAACAACCAGTCCTCCCTGGAACTCTCTTGGTGCAAAGCCAAAGCATTACAAATCGCCTCCCTTGGACATGGGAAGATGGTTATCAGGCAGAATCCAGCACACAGGAATGCCTCTTCAACCCCAGTACCAAGGAGAAAGCAACCATGGACCGAGGCTGCAACAAAAACTGGGAGCAAACTTCCTCAAGATACGGGGATTCTACTACAGAACAGATTTGCTCCACTTTCAGAAAATCCTGACTCCCCAAAAGAAGGCTCATCTTCCAGCACCAAAAAAAGGTATAAGGCTAAATCACATGCTAAAAGGCTACAGAAAGAGCTAACCACTGGGCCTCAAACTCCCCACCGAGCATTTTTTGGTCTAAAAAACACGTCTAATAGATGTCTAATGGTCCTTAGACGTCTGGGCTGAAATTGGTGTACCACTGGTCTAAAAAAATTTATAGACCACCAAGATACCCAGGAAAATTCTTTGATGAGTTTGCTGAACTGCTGTCAGTTATCTGCACTGACTATAACTTTTTAATCATAACAGGGGATTTTAACATTCATATAGACAATAACATGGACACTAATGCCAAAGAACTTTTTTCCCTGCTAGACACCTTTGGCCTCTCCCAACATGTGAAAGGGCCCACACACACTCGAGGCCACACTCTGGATCTGGTTATCTCTAAATGTGTTGACATCTCATCTGTTGATATTAAGGACTTGGCTCTCTCTGATCATTTCTGTGTGTTCTTTGACTTACAGATAATGACAAACACAGTTACGCAGTTGACACAGATATATCTTGCACTGTCCCCAGATGACTGCAGTCCTTTAGAGTCATTGTGTCACTGTTTAGAGCAAGTTAAAAATTGGATGAACCAAAATTTCCTTCAGTTAAATCAAGAAAAAACAGAGGTAATTGTTTTTGGCAATAAAGAGAAGAGGGTTGCTGTCAGTAAACACCTTGAGTCACTGTCCCTAGAAACTAAAGACCAGGTCCGAAACCTTGGCGTGTTGATAGACTCAGACCTAACCTTTAACAGTCATATCAAATCAGTCACCAAAACAGCCTTTTACCAACTGAAGACTATATCAAGAATTAAGGGCTTCATGTCCAAAAAAGATCAGGAGAAGCTGATTCATGCTTTCATCTCCAACAGACTTGACTACTGTAATGGTCTTCTGACTGGACTCCCCCAAAAAAGTATTTAACAACTGCAGCTCATTCAGAACGCAGCAGCTCGAGTTTTAACCAGAACAAAGAGATCAGAGCACATCACCCCTGTTCTTAAGTCTTTACACTGCCTCCCAGTCAGCTACAGAATAGATTTTAAAGTTCTGCTACTGGTCTACAAATCACTGAATGGTTTAGGTCCAGAATACATGAAGGACATGTTAGTAGAGTATAAACCCAGTCAGGGCCGGCTCTCAGCATAGGCGATATAGGCGGTCTCCTAGGGTGCCATCTGCTGGAGGGGCGCCGCTGCGCCACCAGTACCCCTTGGCCTCGAGGGAAAATAATAATAAAATAATAATTTTCTATGCCCACTGGCGCCCTCACTTAGTGTTTTCTGTCTAGAAAAAACATATATATTAACACTACAAATAAATAAACAGCGAATGTGTGAGAATGTGTGTCGTTATTGGGTGCGGATCATGTGTGGATCAGAGGTCAGGTCAGGGCAGGTCAAGTGAAAGACTTTCACGGACAGGTGATGGATTTGCAATTGGCGAGATGAAAAGACCGTCCAAGCCCTCGGGTGCGCAGAACCAAAAGAGAAGAAAAGAGGAGGAGGAGAAGAAGTCGCAATATGAAGGTAACATTATGCCTTCTCTTTTTTTTATGCCGTTTTGTGTGAAGACGTTTTATTTGAGCTAGCTTTGATGAAGTAACGTTAAACAATGCCAGAGAAGGACTTTGGGCATGGGCAATGCTGACTTAACATGCTAAAAAAAAATGGGGTGTAATCTCGCCTAGGGCAACAAATTGGGTAGAGCCGGCCCTGAACCCAGTAGAGCTCTGAGATCTACTGACTCAGGTCAGATAGTGGAGCACAGAGTACAGACTAGACATGGTGAAGCAGCATTTAGCTGTTATGCTGCACACAACTGGAATAAACTACCAGCAGAACTGAAATCAGCCCCAACTGTAAGCACTTTTAAATCCAGGTTACTCTTTCTTGTACTTCCTATATTCTTTTCTCTTTCTTTCTTTTAACTGTATTTTTAATATTTGCAATATCTAAGTTTTAAAACTTTTAAAAATGTTTTTGCAAGTTCTTTTCTTTTTCTGCCCTTACTGTTAAATCTTCTTTTCTTTATGTAAAGAACATTGAGTTGCCTATTGGTATGAAATGTGCTATATAAATAAAGATGCCTTGCTTTGCCTTGCCTAGTCTGAGAAAGCTGGACCTGAGTAACAACAACCTGCAGGATTCAGGAGTGAAGCTGGTGTCTCATGGACTGGAGAGTCCAAACTGTACTCTGGAAACTCTCAGGTCAGTAATTAATGAGCCTCTCAACTGATGTCCATTTAAAATCTGATTGGCTTTCACACTTTACCTGTGTTACCTTCTTAACCCTCTTGCTTACCAAACCGTAGTTGGGAGCTGGTTATAATGTTTCTGGCTCGTTGCTGGTAACTAGCGTCTTGGGGTCCGGGCCAAAGTGTGAAGAGGAAAAAGGACGAAATCGTACTCTTTGTGCAAAACCGCACATTTAATTACTTTCTTCGGCAAAAAGCAGAACACAACACTGGGCCTGGTCAAACTCTGTCTGGACACTACTGCAGGCTAAATACTTTTTGCATAAAACAGGAGCTAACTGTTGTACGTCTGTCACCGTCGCTGTCTACACTTTCTCTCTCTTCCTGTTTTTCCTCCGTGCACTACTACGTCACACACGCGCGCCAGCCACTGTCGTAAAGGGACATGGCTGGTCAGTGACACTACCCCCACTCTGGATGATGATTCACACCTTAACATCACTCCAGCATGTTACATCTAAGGAAAGAAACATGAGACATTATAAATTCAAACATTTCCCATTGCAACCCTTGTTTCCACAGTCTTTGAATGAGTCTCCCTCTTGTGGCAAAACATCTTCAGGTGAAGGACAATGCTAATATAACGTCCATGGAAGCATGCTGCATATCCTTTCCATAGGCCTGTAACCGAGCAGCAAAATAACATTCACAGTGATGATGTCCAATAAACTACTTAAAATGAGTCTTCTGTTACTCTTCAAACACAAGCGAAGTAGATTATTACACCTTAATTACATAAACAGATCAAATTCTCTTT
>JAJHUR010135717.1:64420-93444 GCA_027495735.1 Lutjanus campechanus | reverse complement strand
AAATTTAGGTTTTGCTTTTTGTTCCCATACTGTATCGAAAATGAACCGAACCGTGACCTCAAAACCGAGGTACGTATCGAACCGAGATTTTTGTGTATCGTTACACCCCTAATGATCAGACAAACGGTTGTGCAGAATTCACAGGGGCTGGTTGCATTAAATGTTGCGATCACAACTTCTTGGTGGGACTGACAAAAGAAGAAAAATACTCACCCTGGACTTGTTCTTCAGTTCAGTGATGATGACTCGCTCTTCTTCAGTGATGGTGGAGAAAAGTCTGACTCCACAGATCCACATTCTGCTATACAGGAAAAAACGGCCTGCCATGTTTGCATTTCTTTAAACCAATCACAATTGTCTTGGCTGAGCTAAGCGATTCAGCGACGGTGCTGCTGCAAAATAGTGTCAAAGGGGAACTTTTGGAACATTAGCAGATCTGTAGGCGGGGCCTGGTACTCGCTCTGGTTTTGTACCGTTTGTAACATTTCAGGCGTTAATTTGCCGTTTTCAGCATGTAGGGTTGCAACTAGGAGGTTGTTCTTGTTTCTCAGGGATTTCAAAAACATATAGAGAGAGGACGCCATGATGCAGCTTGAAGCAAGCAACCAATGACAGGACCTGTGAGCATCAGTGTGCATCATCATTCTGACAGCAAACATACCAGCAACCATCGACTAACGCAGCTACAACCCACAGCAGACCTACGAAAGGTTCCTTGATAATGTGATGTAAGAACGAATTTAGCACCTTTACCTTACAGTATTGTTAGCTTGTCATGAATGAATTATGAATGATTAGAACACAAAGATCATATTCAAATGGAGTCAAATTATGTGTGATTGTGCTCAGTTTCTCAAAATAATTTGTTTGAAAAAGTCAATCATGTTTTCTCCTTTATGAATTCACTGTTTGTTGAATATGAACATAGTTTTCAGAGGCTGCTGTTCATTTAAGAATTAACCAGAGAATCAAGAAAAAAGTGTGTGTGTTCATGTTTATATTTGGTTCATGAACGTTGTTTATTGGATGAGATTTGGATGAGAGTTACCCCCCAAAAAAGAAAACATTCAGTTCCATCAAAATAACATGAAAATATGTGTATTTGTTGTATTTCATTTGCCTTCATATCTGCACAGTAAAAAATCTGTTTGGTACATTCATGATTACCAACACCTGCATTTCATATTTAATCTTAAAATTAATTTAAGTTGTCCTACAAAACTAAACTACAACTACAACAAGCCAACAGACCACAAGGACAGAAAAAAGGTCAAAGTTTCTTCTGTGCTTCTTCTAAAGTGAAGAAATCCACACCAACAGCCAGAAAATTATTATCTTCCATCTATTTTCTATCTATTATCTTTTATGTTTAAAATTGTTCATAATCCTGCAGCCCAAACTGAAAGTACAGTGAGTATAAAAGCAGTTACATGACTGAGTGAGGAAACACTGTACAAATAAATACATTCAGCAGAAAATAAGTCACCTGCAAAACATGAATACAAAAACAAGAAATGTAACAAAGACAGCTGCTTCAGATTAGTGCCGCTCAAAGTTTAACAAAAAGACGAAGACAGAAATTTTAACAAAGAGGGAAAAAACAAAAACTGTCTCAACAGTTGTACAAATATGAAAAATTAATACACATTATTACCTGGTGAATATCAGCTGACACCAGCTGTCCAATCAAATCAAATATATGAATCCAAATGATTCAAATAAGTAAATGAAAGTTTTTGTTTTGTTTGCTTATAAAGCAGCATCCTGGGCTTTTAAACACGTACTACCTGGCGTGTGAGAACGCTCAGGAACCTTCAAGGTTCCTTTAAATATGGCACTGTTCTGTTTCTTCTATTCTACATTGATGATGTGGTTAAAAAAAAAAAGAAGTTGGATAAACTCTGGTATTTAGTTAATGTTCTGAGAATCCCTGGAGGACCGAGGACCATGTTAGAGAACGTTACAGAAATAACTGGATGGTTTTAAACAGGCGACGTCTTGTTGGCGTGGAGTTAAACTGTAAACTGTAACCTTGATGTGTGACAGAGGTTAAACTTCACCTGTTGATCCTGTTGAACTCGTTCATACCAGCTCGACCACAGAGCGCGTTACAGGAGTGACTACAGTCATGGAGGATCTGTAGTTCTGAATAAAAACTAAAAACACACCATCAACCATCAGCTCCGCTGAAGAGGACGACGCAGGTTTAAGAGAGAAGAACGATCAGCAGCTGTGAGTCGACATTTGTACTAAAGTCAGATAATAATTATTTTCCTTTTATCCCTGAGAGCATTTTATCATCATTATTTACAGTGAATCTTTAAGATAAACATCATAATTTACTCCTATAAAGTTATTCAGAATATACAGGAGGATTTCCCGAGTTCCCGACATGATCACAGTTTACATTCATACAAACTTTCTGTGTGTTTACTGACTGGGATGAAGGTTTTTTTTTTTTCATGAAGAAACAGCTGAAGTTACTAAACTTTTTTTTTTCAAACATGATCAAAACTTTATCATCACAATGTAAGAGCTGGTGTTCATATTCTTCTGTTTTTTTAGCCAGTTGTCTCCAGCTACCAATCAAATATCAAACTGTACAGTTTTGTGATGAGTCAGCTCTCTGAGTGAACAGTAACAGATTATTCAGACGTTTGTAGGAGAGTCACAACTCTCAAAATTGTGTCAACAGATCATCGATTTCTTTTTTCAATTTTTCAAATTCTTCTTCCTATAAGGTATATGTTATTAAGTGTAATATAACAATATTTTTTTTCTGAGTTGTGTGCGGTTGTGTGAAACACTTCGTCCCACGTATTACTGTTACGAGCTGCTCGATAACCATGGCAACGGTGAAAATCGAGGATCAATCAGAGAATCAGATGTGTCTCTCCATCAGTGAAAAGCTCCGCTGTGTCTCTGAGTCTCTGACACAGTCGAGCTGTGATCTCAGTTTCCTCGAGTGAAAAAGCTTCTGCTTCCTTTGATTCGTAGATAAACAGAATGATTTGTAAACTTTAAAAAACGACCCTTTAATTCACAGATCGTGCTGTGAATATTAATAAAAAAATAAAATAGTCATATTTTGGTCTGAAATCAGACTTTGAAATAAAAATAAAATCAGTCTCAGATCACATCCTGGTCCTCTGCTCTGCTGCTACACTCCGCTCTGCTCCTTTATCCAGCGGCGGTATTTGGTGACTCGGGTGTAGATGCCGGGTCTGTTCCTGCGGCCGCAGCCGTCGCCCCAGCTCACCACGCCGGCCAGGAAGACCCGCCCACCGGGGCCGGTGACGGAGAGCGGACCACCAGAGTCGCCCTGAGGGAGTCAGAGAGGAAAAATACAGCAACTGAGAGGCTGACGTGAGTGATTGAGACTTCGCTGCTCATAACTGTGGTGTAAATATTATGAGAGAGTCTGAGAGTAACATACTGACGCCGCAGTGGTTTGATTTAAACTTGGCACAAAGATTAAAGTACTGACTGTTGTAGATCATGAGTCATGTGATTCGTGTTACCTGACAGGCGTCCACGCCTCCTTTGAGGACTCCGGCACACAGCATCTCGTCTGTGACCTCATCGTTCATCAGAGTCTTACACACCGTGCTGTTGATGATCCGAACCTCCGCCTTCTGCAGGATGGTCGCAGCGAGACCTGAAAGACAAACACGGTCAAATAATAAAGAAACGTGTTCATGGAAGAATAAACTTAGATTTAACATCGATCCTACCAGAAGAGAATAAACCTAAACAAGAAATGCTGAAAAGCAAATCACTTTGTAGCTTCAGTTTTGTGTTTCAGCTCTGCACGTCACAAAGATCACCTGTCAATCAAACAGTGTGGGCAGGACAATGACAGGCTGTAAAAATTAAAATGAAAACTTTACTGTCGGTGGTTATAACTCACCTCCCTCTCTGGTGGCGCCCCAGCCAGTGATCCACGCCTCCTGGCCTGCTGGGAAGTCGTAGGTGGCGGAGGGCAGACAGATGGGCCAGATGTTCTGGTTGAGGGTGACGTTGGCATCCAGCTCCATCAGGGCGATGTCGTTGTTGTAGGTGAGGGAGTTGTAGTCGGGGTGAGCGATGATCCGCCTCACGTTCCTCCTCACCGTCCACTCGTTGGTCTGACTCTGCACGTGCAGACCCAGCAGGGCCTCCCATTGGTCGGCCTGAGAGTACCTGCATCGACACACACCCGAGAGGTCAGAGGTCACAGCTGCACGAGGACGCAGTTGAGAAAAGTCAGGGAAAAAATTTTTATGTTAATTTTTCAGCCTTTTTGTCTGAATATCTCGGTGTATTTGGAGCTCTTACTTGTTTGGTCCGTTGTCCTGAACGCAGTGGGCGGCGGTCAGCAGCCAGCGGTTACTCAACACAGACGCTCCGCACACGTGACCCGTCCCCCTGATGTGGAGGCTGACCTGCCAGGGCCACTCCCCCTCCCGGGACGCCTGACCGCCAACAATACGAGAGCTCCGGTACGGCCGCAAGCCGCAGTCTGACATCACACAAACACACACATGAACAGGTGTGACAAAACATAATAACGTATATTTGATGATTAAAAAAGTGTGTGTGTGTGTGACGTACTGCAGTCATGCTCATCAGAACCGTCCTCACAGTCCTCCTCTCCGTCACACTCCGGGTTCAGTTTGCTGATGCAGCGTCCGTTCTTGCAGCGGAAGGTGAACTCTGAGCACTGCTGCAACACCAGAGCTGAAACACACCAGATCATCACTCCTGTTGCAAACCAAATTGCCCTCCGGGGACATTAAAGATTTTCAAATCAAATCAAATCACACATCAGTACTGACACAACAGACACAGTTTCACTGGCGGCGGCGAGGAAACGTGTCCACAACATCACGGTTAGTGTTGTTTGTTATGAGGGACGGTACAGAACTGTTTCTATTTTTAGGAGTAAAGAAACCAGAAAATATTCACATTTAAGAAGCAGAGAAGTAAAAAAAATGGCTCAAGAGAATTAATAGATGAAATAATAATATCACAATTTAGTCAGTTGAAAATTGGTCCAAAAAAAGATGTAAACATGTGGAGCACACAGACGCACGTCCAGGATCAGTTTAGTGTCACAATGTTCAAGTTCAATGAAAAAAAAAACCCCTCTAAAACTGTGATGATGTGATATTTATTGAGGTCAGACATGTTTTCTTTCATCAGGTCGTCCCTGCTGGATGTTGTGATGAATCATGCAGGTCCAGTAAAGTGAGTAAGTGTTGGTTTCTTACATTTTTCACATTTCGACTCGTCCGATCCGTCCGAGCAGTCGTCTTTTCCGTCACACCTCAGCTTCTCTGGAACGCAGCGGCCGTTTCTGCAGGAAAACTCTCCTGCTTTGCATTTTCCTACAAAGAAAACCTTCATTGATGAAACAGTTTCACACATTTCATGTCTTTTTATAACCTGAACCACAGTATGAAGAGATTCATTCTGTGGGAATCTGCGGGTCGAGTTTAACCCACCACAGTTTTCCTCGTCCGTGTTGTCTCCGCAGTCGTCAGACCCGTCACACGCCCAGAACTTCGGCTTACAGCGGCCATTTTTACACTTCATCTGAGACGCCTCGCACGCTGAGCACAGACACACAAAATACAACAGTGTAGACGTAAATCTTTAAAAATACCTCAAAATGTATAGTTTCATTTTCAAAAGAGGTTTAAGAAGTTGATAAAACAGCTTCTCACTGTAGAATTGATCAAACGTCAAACTGGAGGAAAAGCTGCATTTGGTGGGGACTAGTTTTAATCCAGATTTAGTGTCAAAGTGAGTCAGGATGAGAGATGTTGTTGAGGGAACCTGGACTCAGGCTGTTTATTAAATTTAATCTGCATGCAGTCTGTGGTCTGGACTCACTGCAGTTGTCCTCGTCGCTGCCGTCCCCGCAGTCGTTCCAGCCGTCACACTGCAGAGTCTTGTTGAGACACAGGTTGTTGGTGCACTGGAACTTCCCAGGACAAGCTGATCAACGACATCAGACAATCAGGCACCGAACACAAAAACACCATGGAGGAATCTAAAAACTGGAGCAGACAGAATCGGAAATAAGTCCGTCTTACGATTGGTCGGGACAAAAGCTTCGTACTCAGCGATGAAACCCTGGTTGACGTAGGACGAGTCCGAGTTGAATTTGACGGTCATGATGTTGCTCCAGCTGGTGACCACGGTGCTTTCAGGTTTACTGCCGCAGAGTCTGAGACACAGAGACACAAAGAAGAGTCAGCGGGACAGATTCTGACTGTCTGAGGACGTCTCAGCAGGTGGACAGACGACTTTAAATCAACACTCAGGCATCATTAGATTCTATTGATTGATGTAGTAAAATAAATCATCTTCTGAGTCATCTTGTCCCTGCAGGAAGCTGCAATCGCAGCAATTCACACAAATTCAACCAATCTTTGCAATTAATCTCAATGACCACAACTTATCTGTAAATTTAACTGATCATCATGTCTTTCAAATAGTTCCAACTGTGAAAAGAACACGAGGTTTGTCACAGTTGCTGAAATTCATCAATGATCTTTGTACTTCTGTGCTGTTCTGACTGAGCTTCATCTCCAAAGTAAAGTTAAATTTGTCAGAATTTTTGTAATCCTGAACTTTAAACAAGTTACCTGTGATTTTTAACAGACACAAACAAACAAAATATGCCTCAAAACCTTGCAACATGCAACAAAAGTTGCCTTGAAATCAGGCGTTTTAGGCTAAAACAACCTGAAACATCCAGGAGAGGCTGATCAGTTTTGTCTCAAGTCATCAAAGTTCAAATCTTGACTTGTTTAGAACCAGAAAGAGATTTGTTCTGGATGTTAAACACAAGTTCAGGACTTGGACTCGACTTGGATGTTGTTGGTGTTGTGACTTGAGACTTGTTGGTAGAAGAAGCTGTGGGAACAAACCGCTGATGTCTGACCTTTCAGCGTTGACGTCAACATAATCATGGCGACACTGTTTACTGTCGTTTCCCAACAGGAACTTGTTGAACTGAACCTTCAGGAACTTTTCCTTCGAGGTCTGAAAAATAAAGATAAAGGAAACAAAACTGAAGCACAAGATCCAAAATTAGGTGTCAGTTATTCTGAATGTGATGTGCATCATTAAGGACAGTGAGATGTCGCCAACAGGGGGCGCTACACGTCTCTCTCAGAGTCACTCGTGCTGCTGGTGAGTTTCCTGTTTTTCACCATAATCTCTGTTTCCTCCCTGGATCACAGTTCTCCTGTTTCCCTCCTGATTTGTGATAAATGTTCACGTTTTTTCCTTTTTCGTGATCACAACCTGTTTCTGATGCTGCTGAACAGCCGGTAAAAACCAGACAACTCAGAACATTTACCGTTTCCACACCAGCAGTGTTAGAGAGCAAGTAGTTACATGTAATTAAATTACAAAGTAATGACCTCTGATAGTTACTCTCATTAGCAGAAGAATAAAACTCGGACTCACCTCGATTGTCCAGACACACGTAGTTCGTGGAGGATAGTTGGAGGGGAAGAAAGGTGAAGAGAAGGAGCCTTTGTCTCCGGTCAGTTTACCTCCACACTCTGAACAACAGGACAGTGAGACGTGTTAGACGTTCAGGAGAGGTTAAATGAATTAACATCACAGTGAACAGCAGAGGTCAGAGGTCAGAGGTCACACTGACACCTCTGATCCTCTGACTGATATCTGCAATATTCTTGATCTTAACATCTAAAACCTTTTATTGTTTTATACGTTTCCATTAAAAATCACATTATTTTAAGATTGTGGAATATTTTGTTTTGACATTTGGCTCAAAAACACCTGAAACAGAAAAACTGAAACTAAACATTCACTTTTATTTTCACTGATTAATCAGCAGATTTTTTGATTAGTTGATTGATTGTTTGGTTCATAAATTGGAAGGATCTGATTTAACAAAAGCTTGACATAATGTCTTCAAATGTCTTATTTGTCCAGCCAACAGTCCAAAACCCAAAATATATTCAGTTTGTCACATAAGACAGAGACGATATTTTCTCTGCCGTACTTTGCTCAGTCAGAGGAATCTGGGAGTAGTTTGCTCTGAATCCGGGGAAGTTCTTCTCCTCGCTGGTGAGCAGAGTCAACAACATGACGCTTCCAGAGGACAGGAAGGACAGAGACTCATGAGGGTATCCACACTGTCTGCAGAGGGACAACAGAGACGTCCAGCTGTTAGAACCTGAGCTAACTCAAACTGTAACTGCAACCAAAGACAATTTATTTTCCCCTAAACAAACAAACAAACACGAAGGAGTTAAACCAATCATGTTTTAGCACTCAGTGAATGACATCATTCACCTTTTTTCAGATTCTCTCTTCAGGTTGTCCCCCTTTCTCGCTGCTTAGCAACCACCCACAAACACCATAGAAACCAAGCACATCCTACATTATGACCTATACTGCAGCCGCCACCAGGGGGCGTCCAGATGTTCTGAACTCACTCTCGGGAAGCCGTTATGTCATCCAGCATTATATATGTCAGCAGTCAGAACTTATTCAGAAAAAAGTTCATCTCTCATCGAGAGCTTTTGATTCCATCAACTTTTCTAATGTGAATCTTCAAACACATTATAACTGTGACCTCCACCACTGTGGACTCTGCTCCATATTTTCAGATCCTCGTGTGTTAAAGTTCACAACATTTGAGCTCAAAAAGAAGAACTTTAGAGACTAACTTTGATTGACTTCACTGTGAGAGTGAATCAACTTCAATTTCTGATCTAATCTGATCATTTCTGCTCCAACTGGAAACAGAAAGAAGAACATGTTAGTTAGTGTCTCACTCTGTCAGGACTCGGTTCTCTATCGGAGCCAGGGAGTCGTAGATTTTGATGAAGTCTTGTTGACAGTCGTCCTCCAGGATCAGGGTGTGGAAGTCCAGCTGGACTCGGTGTCCGGGGTCGGCTCTCAGCCTCCACTGCAGGTAAACGTTCGGAGGGTACGAAGAGTCCGGAAACCCCGGAGACCGGACGACTCCGGGTTCACTGACGTGGATGTTGAAGGACTTTTTCACTGAAAACAAAAATCAAAAAAATCTGTTTTTCCTGACCGGCTCAGTCAGTAAAAGTTTCATGATGTGATTTAAAAACACTTCCTGTGATATTTAACACATCAGCAGCACAGACGCAGAGTTTCAGTCTCAAACTTTACTCTGAATGAACCTGATATAAAGAATAAAAACATGACTTCATCAAATAAGAACCATCAGTTCTCACCATATAAAGTGTTCCTCGTCATGCGTGGGTCGATAGCTGAGAACAGGAAGAGAAAACAAAACAAAAAACTTTATTTAAACTCAAAAAACAAACTGCAGAGTCGTACTAAAGGTTGTCATGTTGACTCATTCACAGAACTTAAAGATATCTGCAGCTCTGATGGAACAATAAAGATAATTACAGTTTATTACAGCGACAGATCACGAGTAGAAACATGAGCAGATATTAAAAAAGGGACAGTTCACCCCAGAATCATAACTGCAGATTTTTCCTCTTACTTGTGAAGCCATCGAGACAGTTCTGGTTTGTGTTGCACAGGCTACACGATTGATCAGATATTAGTCTAAATCATGTAAATAAAGTTGATCGACTGTGATGTTGGCATTTAAATTTGTGCTCATAGAAAACTAACAGCCTGCAAAATATCCTGAATGTTGCAGCTGTAGTCCAGAGTGGAGGAGAGATTCACAACAGGGAGCAGACGGACGAAACAAAAATCAAATGTGTGGAGCAGAAGGTGAAGAGCTTTTCTCTCAGAACAGATCATCATCTGTTGTTTTTACAGATTTAGATCAGCTGATAAGGTCATGGTGTTAAAGGGACAAATACATATTTCTCCTCAGACCTGTGGTGCAGTTTATCCATCTAGATCTGAGTCACAGAGTGTTGCAGATATCAGCTGTAGAGATGTCTGACGTCTCTACAGTATAATGGGACACTTGAAAATCTCTTTCTGCAGTCAAATCTACTAGAACTACTTTCTCTCTAATAGAAAGAAAGTAGTTCCTGCATGAAACTGAACTTTTTAAAAAACTTTTCTGCTGTATAACATCAGGACGGGAACGTGTGTGTACGAGTTCTTCGTAGTTAGTAACTAGCAAACACCAGGACCCAGACAGAAAAACTTTCACAAAACTGCCTGACACGACTGAATCATGATCTCAAGATCGATCAAAATAATCTGGATTATCACTTATCACTGTGATCACGCGGCCCAGTGTCTGCCTGTTCTCTAAACTAGAACCAGATGGAGGTCAAACTGTGGTGTCAAAACTTAACATACAACAAGACATTAACAGCACCCAAAATATCACACAAGAAATAAAATATGTCTGAATTATCCTCACTGTTTGTCTGTTTCGATAAAACCAAAATAATCCTGTTTCAGATTTGCACACTTTGTTCTAGTCTGTGTTTGACGTGGAGTCAGTGAGAGTCAAACCTCCTGAGACGACGCTGCTGACCCTCAGAGGGTCTTTGGGTTTCAGCAGGACTCGTCCTCGACTCTGCTGACTTCCTGCCGGCGGCTCCAGAGACTCGATGGCTTCGTCCAGCGAGGCCTGCTGGGACATGTGGATGTCAAACTCTGACTGGTAATAAGCCACAACGCTGTTGTCGCTGCCGTCTCCCTCGCTGCAGAAAACACAAACCAAGAGACCGAAACTTACATCTGCATCAGTTCACGCTCACACAATGTACAATTTATACATCAATTCAGAAAGAAACAATTATTCTCTTTCTTTATATTAGTCAGGACAAGGTTAGCCTAGCTTAGCATAAAGACTGGAAGCAGTGGGGAACAGCTAGCCTGACTTTGTCTAAAGGTCCAAAGTAGTGATGGATTTACTTTTCTGTTGTTCTTGGAATTAAATGAACTTAAAGAGAAACTTAACACAGCTAACAAACAGTCACTTAACTCAAATGAAAACACCAGTAAAGTGTCTGTGACGTGTTTGTACCTGAAGGCCTGGACTGTGGAGCCTTTAAAGGATTTGGCCAGCACTGAGTTTTTGGAGTAAATCAGTTTCAGCTGAAAGATAAAAAGGTCACATGCAGACTATACTTTATTTATGATCAGACAATCAACTCAACAGAGAAACACAGAACAGGAAGCCACAAAGCAGAAGTGGTCAGAAATCACTGAAGTGAAGTAAAGTGTGTGTGTGTGTGTAGAACTCCCATGATGCTCTGGGGCCTGTGTGAAGCTTCACCTGCTGGCTGACCAGAGAGGCCAGGCTCTTAAACTGAGGACTGTCGGGATCTTCATACGATGGGAGGAACGTCTGGTCGCTGATCCCCATCGAGCCGATAAAAAGCTTCTGCACTCTGACGTCGCTGCGCACTGAAGACGGAGAAGAAAGACCAGAAATATTCTCAGACAGAACAAACTGTGGAGGGAGACTGAACTTTTATCATTAATAACTAATAAAGTATTTTAAGATGGTGATTTTTCTTTTATGTTTAAGCTGCCCTCTACAAAACTGAGAGATGAGCCCCACATACTGCTGCCTGTCTGCTGTATGGATGAGAGCAGCATCTGAGCAGCCAATCAGTGTGTGTGTGTCAAACTCTTCATCACAGGTCAGTTCATGATGTTACTGAGTAAAGACGTGAGCCGACTGTGTCTGCAGATCAAAGTGAGTCAGTAAAGAGTCTCAGTGTTGATGTGACTTCAGTTTTTACTGTGAAAAAATATGATCCTACCTTTAAACAGCTGTTTTTATAATGGAGTTTGGTTTAACAGCACCAGAACAGCAAATAAATGATCTAAAACAGTGACAGATAAACAATAAATCCCCTAAAGATTCAGTAAAGGACCCTGATTCCTTTCATTTCTTCTGTGTAAAAACACAGACAGTTGATTGGCAGTAAAACTGCTGATTGATCCTAATTGTTAAACAGTAATATTGTAAAGAAAAGAAAAGAAATAAAGATCTCCCCTTTATCTGACTCCCCAAATAACTTTTCTTCTTAGTTAAAGTTCAGGTCTGATCTGATCTGAATGATCTGAAAGGTGAAACACAAATAAAACATTCAGCTGAAACTGAAAGTTTCTCTCTGAGTCATCGGCTCATAAAAGCTTTCGTATCAGTCTGATATTTGCATCCAGCAGATAACACGGAGCTGAAAACTGGACCAATCAGCTCTCAGCGTGAACACGTCGTCTCTTCATGCTGTTTAAATAAAGTTTGTTGAAATGAGCTCACGGTGGTAGTGCCAGACGAGCAGTCCGGTGATCAGAGCCAGAGCAGCAGCGCCGAGCAGCAGACCCAAACCCATCCACAGCTTCTTCCTGCGGCCCGGCTTCTTCTCCAGCTGCTGCGCGTCTGTGGCCGGAAGGAACTGGACGATGGAGTCCCATTCAGGGTCCTGAAGACACACAGAGACACAGAGACAGAGAGACACAGAGACAGAGAGACAGAGACAGAGAGGCAGAGAGACAGAGAGACAGAGACACACAGAGACACACAGAGGAAGAGAGACAGAGACACAGAGACGGAGAGAGAGAGACAGAGACACAAAGAGACAGAGACAGAGAGAGACAGAGAGACAGAGGGGGAGGACAGGGGAGGTGGTTTGTTCATTTGTTTACTTCAGCAGCTCCACAGAAACTTCACAGTCAGCTGACTGTTAATAAAACACTGACAGAAAACATGATTCACTGATTATTAAATTAATCAGCAGCTGTTTTGATAAACTTTTAATCAGTTTGAGTCATTTTTTCTTCTTTCAGCGTCTTAAATTCTTCTTTAAATTTCTTCCCTCCTCTCTGACAGTAAACTGAACAGATTTTGGTTTGTGAGTAAAACATCGAAACCACGTCTCACCATGTTTTTATTTTTAACAACAGTAACTTACTGCCATTTCTAGATTACAGATTCATACATTTTTAATTGGTAAAAGTCTTAATGGTGATTAATCGATTGATTGATTGATTGATTGATTGATCATTAACTTCCCTTGTTTGGTCAGTGTTGTTATTGTGCTTGTCGTTGAGGCTCTGCTGCACTAAATGGAACTGGACCTTAATTCTATAATTAGATTTTATTTTTGATTTCAAAATTCAACTAAAGATTCATTCATTGATCCTTTATTTGATCTCAGAAAGACACCGAGGTAGAGACCTCATTTATAAAACAATGAAATAAAATTTTAAGAATAAATAAAAAGCTCAATAATGAATAAAAACACATTAATGAGTTAAAACAGGAACATCTGAGAGTAAAATGTGAAGCAGTTAAAGATTCAAATTAGATAAAAATGAGGAAAGTTTTACATTTTTCTGCATGTTTCAGGCTGCAGGTGCAAAATATGAAAAATGTTCCAAATTCAGTAAAAACATCCGACGGCTGCGGCGTCGTCACTAAAAACATGAAAACAGAAAGAAAGAAGTGAACTGAGCTTTAAAAACAAAAACCAAACCCAGAATTCACTTTAAATCATATCAGGTTTGATAAAATCATCATAAACACGGAGCTGCAGCTGATTCATCACCATGGCAACAGGGAGGCTCCAACAAACAGCTGGAAACATCAGTCTGATACAGCTACATGTGTATGGATCTGTATTCATTTATACTTTCTCTTTATGTTTTTGTATTAATAGTTATCAGTGAGTATTTCAGTAGAACTGAAGGTTTTCTGTGTCAGCGTCCTGATTAGAGGCAGGATGGAAATAAACAGGTCTGTTTGTTATTAAACTATAAAATATCTGATAACCACATTTAATGGATCATTGAAAATAATAATATCAATACTGGATATTCTTTTTTTTTTTACTTGTGATCATATTGTTATTGTTCTCTGTCGTCCCTGCAGGATCGTCTCTGTGGGCTGTTTCTGGGACTGTTTTGGCCTAAAATACCTGATTTCACCACAGTTTTTCTAAAAAAAAATTGCAACGCATGTTTCAATGTTTTTAGGCTTTTGTTGTGATGAAATTGCAAAAGTCTTTACAATTCATTACAATCAAAGACAGCTTGTTCCAGTGAGAACAAATCTTCATCAAAAAAACTAAATCTGCTTGATTTGTAGCTGAAGAAGTGCACAGAGCTGATAAATGTTAATAACAAACCTTCTGTTTGTTTCAGTAACTGTAACAAAATAAAAGAATATTAATACTTAATAATAGTAAATCATGAGACAAAACATCAACTGGGTTCATTGAGACATAAATGTATGATGTCAGATTTGTGGAAAAGTTGCTGAGTTTGGAGAAAACTGCAGGGCAGCGTTTATATGAATTGATGCGATCGCAACTTCCAGGATCGACTGATTTACCCCCAAAAAATCCCTCATTGTTGGTCCTCTGATCTCTGAATGTGGACGTGAAAACTGCAGCTGCAGGCTACTGGTAAGTTTTTCTTTTCTTTGGACACGTGTCGGACACGAGCGAGTAGGTGTGAGCGGAGAGAAACAAAACAAAACACGACAATCAGCGATTCTTTGTTTTCAATAATCTAAAGTGAAGACTTGTTCAAAGGATTTTCAGTTTAATAATGAAACTGTGACACTCTGTGTGTGTTTACCTGCTGTAAACACACACAGAGTGCTCACTGCGACATGTTCTGGTGCCCGTTCACAGGAGCACCGGTGCTGAGTCAAGAAGTCAACCTGCAGCCTGCAGACAGACTCTGCAGACCAGGTGTGTGTCTGTGTGAACCTGTTCAGCTGCAGCAGGGTGGTGCTGGACTGGAATGTTTCTACTACACACATTTGGCATGTCAGCATGTTGCATCCTGCTCCTTCTATCACTGTTTTAAACACACACGCCCTGTTCGACGCCCTGTGTGACATAAAGCTGCACCTCTAAACGGTTTGTTGTCGAGGTGAGACTTCACACAAACACGTCCAACACCAACTTCTGCACAAATCTCATGATGGAGTCATGTTAGGAGTTTCCCCCTGATTCCAGTCTCTGTGCTAAACTCAGCCTAGAAGAGCCTCATGTATCCATCTGTCCATCAGGGACAATCTGCAGTGTAACACAGTATGACACATCTGTGAAGAACTACAAAAACTGATACGGAGCCACTTCACACTTTGTATTACAGAGCGTCTCCAGATCTCACTGCACCACTCTGCTTTTTCATTTAATCAAAATTTTAATCAAAATATGACTTTTTGCAAGTTTCCAATCACAAGAAGCTGCAAAAAGACTCGTGCACACTGTCTAACCTGCAACATACCACAATTATTTATGACGTTTCACTACCAGACCTTCATCAGACAAACAGTTTGTGTCCATGAGAAGAATCTTAAATAAGGACTGACTGTCAGTCCACAAACAATCACAACCAATCACAACCAATCACATTCCTCACGTGCAAAAAGGACGAAATGATCAGTGGGTTATTGAAACATATTTCAATATCCCAGAGACAGAAAAAATAATAAAGCCCTCTGACTGTATGACAAATATCTAATGTGTCCCCAACATGCCTGAATGGACAAAACACATTCAGAACTAATAAACACATTACTAATAAAATATTCCATTTGTAAATACTGAAGACAGAAACATGTTTACACTGGAAGTTACAAACAACATCACTGAGGAAACAGAACCTCGTATCACAGATACAACAAGACAAACAATTCATCAAGATAAACACAACGTTAAATAATAATCAAAGTTACCTCTGATATCTAGAAAAATTACATCTAAAAAGATCAATATCATTATCAATATTGTTTTAAAGATATAAAATCCTCTACAGGGACTGACGGGGCCTCAAAAATCATCATCATCATCAGCAGCAGCAGCAGCTTCTTTTTAAGATTCTTCTCATGGACACAGACTGTTTGTCTGATGAAGGTCTGGTATCAACATGTTGTTGTTGTATTAAACTGTGTGCAGTCGACTCGCCTCCTGTCTCATCTTATCGATGAGCAAAGTGTTTCCTTTGTTCTAAATCACAGGAGGTTCAAGATTTATTAAAGACAAAATGTGTCAAACAAACTTCTAAATGACTGAATGTGTTGAAGCAGAGACGTCCTGACTCCCGCTCCCTCCACATCAGATCTACTGACTGAAAAAATCTTCATTTAGTTCAGATTCCTGCAAATATTAATAATAATAATAATAATGATGATGATAATGATAATATTATAATGTCGTGATCATGACCTCTAATATCACAAATCATATCACAACTGCAACATCAGTCAAAATAATCTGTTTGATTTGATTTTTTTCTAAATGATTCAGTCCTGCTCTGCATGTAAATAAACATAAAGTCTGTTTGTCTGTTGAATTTTTCCTTTAATGTCCATCTGATCATCTGATTATTGGTTCTGTGCTGGTTTGGTTTGGTTGTTTCAGGGTGATCAATACAACATTTTCCTGAAAACACATTTAAAAGTGAGACTTAATGCAGATTTATTAAAGTAAAGTTAATTTAATAATTCAGTCTGTTTTTTAAGACGTGTCAACGAGACATTTTAACGTCTGAAATTCAGGCGACAACAGATATGAACCTTTAGATTGGTGTGTATCTGTATATATGTTGTCCAAAATACACCTGTATACAAAAACTCTTATCTGCTATATATCAGTCTACATGTATATATGTCAGTATTTTTATGTATATTTTATTTTTAAAAATACACATCATGTCTTCTTACTGTAGATTTTATCTCTTTATCATTTTTGTGTGTTTTGTTACTTACTGTTATTTTTATATTGAAGCGTTTTGGTTTTGTTTTTTTTTATTTAGACATTTTTGCGCTCGTTAACTTTTTCTTAATTTTAAAACATTTTAACTGGATCAGTTCTTGATTTTGGCCAATATGTTATAAGTTCAGAATCAATATCAGGACGGACTAAACATCTACATTATAGATAATATTTACACAAAAATGTGACAAAAGTAAAAATATCTGTGTTGTAAATGTGTTTAATTTATCTTTTCATCATTATAATCATTTTTAAAGGTTATTTTATGTCTGAGTCCTGTTATGTTTCACGTTCATCCATCAGAAACACAGAAAACCACTGAAACCAGTTCAGACCAGTTCAGACCAGTAGAACCAGAACAGTCTGAACTGGTTTAAATGATCTTTATTTTTACCTTCATCATCATCATCATCATCAGATTTAAACAGAAACCGTCATCCTGGTTTCTGTTTTTTGTCTCAGGTGAAACCGACACATACCAGACCGGCCTGTGACGTCACGCCGGGGTTAATATTACAGGTAGAGACTCTCACCTGTCTGGGACTGAACTTCTGTCCTGAATCCAGTAAATCCATGTCTCCTAAAGTCCCCGGTTTGTCCTCTTTGTGTTTTTTAAAGTCCTGGTTCAGCGCAGTTTCTCTGAGTTCTGTGAGACTTCAGACCTGCTCACATCATGGCGGCGACAGGTGAGCAGCGACAGGTGTCTCTGTCTCTCTGTGTCTCTGTGTCTCTGACAGGTACAGGTACCGACGGAGCGAACAAACAGCGGCTCTGACTGACTTTACAGCTGGTTTGGACTCGGAGTGTCCTGGTCCTGGTGCCGGGTCGCGGTCAGAACCGGTTTAAACGGGTTCACACCGGAAGAAAAGACTCGGTTCTGAGGAGACAGACGAAGCTCTGACGGCAGGAACCAGGAAACTGGAGACTGAACACATCAAAGAGACCGCAGGGAGGGCACTGAAAGGAGACTGGTCACACCTGATCTCCCATGATTCACTGCGCGACTGGAAACCTGCAGCCGCGACCCGGTTTATCCGTTCACCTTTAGTAGGGGAGACCTGGGGCAGTTGGAACCTTCTTTTTTATTTAATTACATTTTCCTTCATGACTAACAGACTATTTAAAATGCAGTACATATATCAGAAACATGTTGATTTATATTTATATACAACAGTGGGGACATGAGACTAAATATTTTAGATTTCATGAAGTGTTTTATTTTCCAGGATTTCATCAAAGTAAAGTAATTTATGAATTTACCGTCTAACTCTTCTAACTGTTCTGTTTTGTGTTTTTATTCCTTGTTTTTAATATGTAACGCACTTTGAGCTAAATGTTTTGTATGAAGGGTGCTATATAAATAAAGTTGTCATTATTATCATTATTATTATTATTATTATTATTATTATTATTATGGCAACGTATTACCTGCCAAAATTAATTATCAAATTAATTTTCCTTACACACACACACACATATATAAAGAAAGATAATTGGGTACTGCAAGTCACAAAGCATCAATATAAAATATAAAATTGATAAAATGTGGGGGAAAGTTACAAAAATATGTAAAATCTTATTTAAATGACAGTAATACAGTTTTGTGAATGTACCATTATTGATTGATTAACTGATTATTTGTGCTCTCTCTCTCTCTCTCTTCAGTTTCTATTTTTTTGTAATTTAAATGTATTAATTTTAAATACTTTTTAATATTACTTGTTTTTGTTTTACACGTGTCTGTGTACTCCTGTGGTAGACATCAGTACAGTTTATTTTGAAACTGATCATGATAAAACTGATGCCTCGTTTTGGTACAAAAAAGATAAATGTTTTATTTCTGGGACTTTGGTTGAACTGCAGTCTGACTTTTAAACAGCAGGTGGAGCAACAGGAACTAAAGACAGAAACTGGTTTCATCTGGTAAATACAGACGTTTTATTTTACAGGATTTTAAAACCTGAATGTCAAACTGTTCTGATTTTAATCTATTTAGTTTTGTCTGATTGTCTCTTCTTTCATTTTGTCTGGTTAGGTTTGTTTTTCTTTGTGTCTGCTGTTTTGGAAAAGAGATGTTGATTTTCATGAGATTACCTGATTAAATAAATGTTATGTATATAACAATTAATCATTCTTACAAAATCTTAAAAATTTTGTATTATCTAGATGATAAATATATTTCCCCCTGAATCAAAGTTTTATTTCCACAGCAACATGTTCCGCGTTCTCTGACAGTGTTACATACACCCGTAGAAATAAAGATGCTAATTAGAACCATAAACGTAACCAAACATAAAGGGTTATATCTAGAACCATCTGTAAAAGGTTCTCCATAGAACCCTTTTATGGCACAATGGTTCCACCTGGAACCCTCTCTGTTTGTTTATGAGCATTTGAGAGTAGATCGATCGAATCAAATTTTACATGATCGATCAAATTCTTAACAACCGATTAATTGATCATTAATTTCTTGTTACCATCTGTGGTGAAAACAGTAAAACTTTCAGCTACAGAATGAAACATTTATGTGACATCTAAGAATTAAACAGCAGTGTCCTGAGTATGCTAACATGCTAACATGTGCTAACATGCTACTTGATGTTTAGCAGGTTTGTCTTTTTCACCATCTTAGTTTAGCATGTTAGCATGCTAACATTTGCTAATTAGCAGTAAACACAGAGTCCAGCTGAGTCTGACGTGAAAGTCATCAGCTCTGCTGGTATTTGGTCATAAACCAAATTATTGACTCAGTAAAATGATGATGGTGCTTCATGTAAGTGAGACGATCATCAGATTCATCCTGAGAGGAACAAGAAGGTCTGAAGTACTTCTCATCACAATCCATCAACACTTAATTTTTATTAGGTCTCAGCTTTCCTTAAATGCAGTAGGGGGGTCTCCAAGGAAACAACACAGCAAACCAAAGCAGGCAAACAAAACAATCAAAACAACAACAAAGACAAAATGCACCATAAAAAAAAGAAGAAACAACAGACAGCTTACACACTTGAAGTTCTTGTATTCTGTTCTTCCACATCAGTATTACAATCTGATCAGCCATCTGCATATTTTATCAACACATTACTTTTAAACTTTTGTTTAAACCTACTTAGTGTTCTACATGTTTTCAGATCCTCATTACAACTGTTAAACTCACTCCTTTAACTGAAATACAGTGTAGTTTTGCATTAGTCCTCACTAATGGTTATTTGAATATAAAGACACCTCTCAAAGCATGTTGACTTTCTCTTATTCGAAACAACTTTTGGATACTTTAAGGTAATAATTGTTTTTCTGCTCTGTACATAATTTGAGCTGTTTTAAAGTTGACCAAATATTCAAATTTCAGGGCCTTAAGTTTCATAAATAACAAATTTGTTGGTTCTCTGTATGAAGTTTTATTCATAATTCTAATGGTTCTCTTCTGAAGTGTGAAGATTTGATTGGTATTTGTTTTACATGTATTTCCCCACACTTCCACACAGTAAGTGATGTATGGCAGTATAAACGAAGAATATAAGGGGTACAATGAGGGTTAGGGTTAATGAGGCTTGATTTAGAAAGTCTTTAACTTTATATAATATTGCAGTTGATTTTGAAACATTAAAAGTTTGTTGTGAAACTCAAAATGTTAATTGTATTGATAGGATCTATGTACATCAGATAATTATTAACATAAGAAACCAAAGTATATCAGTATGCCCCTCCTATTAGTTTACAACTATTCTGTGTACTACAACAGCAAAATAAAATCCCTGAAATTCTGTTAACACTAGAAGAGCCGAGGAGGTCCTTTTGACCATTTTCAAATTTATTTAATTATAATTTGTGTGAAATAAACTTTGCTGAATTAAAAAACACAATGCTGTTGGTACCTGAATTTTCCTAAAAATGTCTGTATTTTCATTTAAAATGTTTGTTTTATATTAATTACACAAATGGCAAAGAAAATTTAATAATTTTTACCTGTTTCAGCCACAGGCGGTCATACTGACCCCACAGAAATCACCGCTGTTTTTACTATTGTTACTTTTTACACAGTTGGAGATGCATCTTGGTTGCTCAGCAACTATCATCGTCTCTGTCAATAAAACAAGTGGTCTCAAGTTCCAATTTCCTGACATTAAAATACAAATAACTAATTAATTTGACTCAATTAAAAATAAAGTAAGGGAGACCAGGGACAGTTGTAACACTTTTTGTCTTATCACCTATAACTCACTGAATTTTTGTGTTAAAGCTCTCAGATGTTGAAACAAAGAACCCTTACTGATTACAAACAGCAGAGTTTTACACATTTTTTAGTTTTAGTTTTGTACTCATTTCCAGCCTTTTCCCATAGGTGGTGATTATTTTTTGTGATGGTTCTAGGTAGGAATATGTTATTAATAATGTTAAAATATCATGTTTATATTCTTATAAAATACATTTAACTGTTTCTCACTCTCAATAATTCTATATTAATCTAAAATTTGAATCAGATCACCGATGCTTATTAACCTACAGAAAAATACCACACGTGGTGGCATGGTGGTATATTCATTCCATTTAATTTTTGAAAATATAAACTAACAGAATAAATATCTGGTATTTATCATGAGAGATAATAGAGTTCTGAAGTCAAAGGTTGAAATGACGCTTATGGTCATCCTAGTTGTTATTGAATTCTGGTACTTCTCATGTTAAGATCTTTGGTTTGGGTGGGCCACACCAAAATTGTGTCAGTAGCCCCATCTTTTTCACATGGGGCTACTGACACCCCATTGAAAAAGTTCTGGTGGTTCCCACTGGAAAAGACATGCAGCAAAGGTAGCCTGGCTAGACCAGAACTGTGAACGATGTGGTTCATGGTCAGCACCTTCACTTCTTAGCCACCAGGATTGCTCATTTGTAGAGCAGAGGTCTCTGCTGGTCGTCTGGAACCGGAACCAGAGGTCTCTGCTGGTCGTCCGGAACTGGAACCAGAACCAGAGGTCTCTGCTGGTCATCCGGAACTGGAACCAGAACCAGAGGGGTCTGCTGGTCGTCCGGAACTGGAACCAGAACCAGAGGTCTCTGCTGGTCGTCCGGAACCAGAACCAGAGGTCTCTGCTGGTCGTCCTGAACCGGTACCAGAGATCTCTGCTGGTCATCTGGAACCAGTACCAGAGGTCTCTGCTGGTCGTCCACAACCGGAATCAGAGGTCTCTGCTGGTCATCCTGAATCGGTACCAGAGGTCTCTGCTGGTCGTCTGGAACCAGAGGACTCTGCTGGTCGTCTGGAACCAGAGGACTCTGCTGGTCATCCGGAACCAGTCTCTGCTGGTTGTCCTGAACCGGTACCAGAGGTCTCTGCTGGTCATCCGGAACCGGTACCAGAGGTCTTTGCTGGTCGTCCTGATCCGGTACCAGAGGTCTCTGCTGGTCATCCGGAACCAGAGGTCTCTGCTGGTTGTCCAGAACCTGTACCAGAGATCTTTGCTGGTTGTCCTGAACCGGTACCAGAGGTCTCTGCTGGTCGTCCGGAACCAGAGGTCTCTGCTGGTCATCCTGAACCAGTACCAGAGGTCTCTCCTGGTCGTCCTGAACCGGTACCAGAGGTCTCTGCTGGTCATCTGGAACCAGAGGTCTCTGCTGGTCGTCCTGAACTGGTACCAGAGGTCTCTGCTGGTCATCTGGAACCAGTACCAGAGGTCTCTGCTGGTCGTCCGCAACCGGAACCAGAGGCCTCTGTTGGTCATCCTGAACCAGTACCAGAGGTCTCTGCTGGTTGTCTGGAACCAGAGGACTCTGCTGGTCATCCGGAACCAGTCTCTGCTGGTCATCCTGAACCGGTACCAGAGGTCTCTGCTGGTCGTCCTGAACTGGTACCAGAGGTCTCTGCTGGTCATCCGGAACAAGAGGTCTCTGCTGGTCGTCCGGAACCGGTACCAGAGGTCTCTGCTGGTTGTCCGGAACCAGTACCAGAGGTCTCTGCTGGTCCTCCGGAACCAGAGGTCTCTGCTGGTCCTCCGGAACCAGAGGTCTCTGCTGGTCGTCCTGAACCAGAGGACTCTCCTGTTTTTCAATTAGTTCTTTAACAACGTCCAAACATTTTTCCCATTCTTCACGAGTCACATGGGTGTTGAGTTTTTTTATCATCTCAACCTTTATAGCTTCTCTCAGCATGTTTGTCACCAGATTTTCCCCTTCTTCCAAAATAATCCCATTAAGAATAGCATCATTCTTTCCACAAGTGAAGCGTTTCTTCTGTGGTATTGATGACATACTGGCAGCCACAAATACAATACAGACGAGAAAAGACAAGCCAATAACCTGAAAAAAACAACATCAAAGAACAGTTCTGTTTCAGTTTCATCTTTGTGTTCTTGCAGTAACTTTGTAAAGGTTAATAAAAGGTTAATGAAAGGGTTTGACCCAAGATAGGTCAGAGGCAGGCAGGGTCAGCAACAGGAAATCAGTCCGGAAAAGTGCGCTGGAGAGTCGTGCATGAGTGGTGAAGAACAATCTGGCAATGGGTGAGTGTGGAGCAGGAGTCTGAATAGTGGCTTGATTGGTGATGAGCTGCAGCTGTAAGCACAGTGGAGTGGTCTGATAAGGTGGGAATGGCTGACAGGTGTAGTGAGCAGAGGTGGGGTGAGTGGAAAAATACTGGGAGAAGGAGAGCAGGGCAAGCAGAACTGTGACAGTGGGTGACAGGGACTGCTGGTGGGGGGGTTACTGTGACAGGTGTGAGAAGTGCTCTAAGTTCTTTAATCACAGAAATAAAACATCATTCATGCTTCAGCTGCTATAAGTTTGTATTGTATTCGTATTGTATGTGGATAGTGCAGGAGAACAAAGTAAACATCATTTTGAGAAGACCAAATACTCAAAGTCTCAATAACAGATGTAGGAAAACAGGTTTCTGTTTAACATGTCATCTAATTAAAGAAACATAAAAACTCACCAATGAATAGTTTTTCAGCTCAATGACAGTTACTTGTTCTTCAGCTGTGATGTTATTCTTGTCCTTGCAGGGTAACAGTTTGTGTTCTTTAGGGAAACTGTTCATGCAGCAAACATACCAGTCTCCATCGATGAACACAGATGCAACCCACAGCAAACCAAGTAAAAATGCTTTGAGGATGTCATACACTAAAACCCTCCAAAAGTTACAGTTAGAATTTTCCAATGTGTATTTCCAGGCTCTCTGAAAGTTTGTGTCCATCCAGAGTAACAAGAAAAGTATTAAAAATACTGGCAGAGTCATGTATAACCAGCAGTCTGTCAGTTGCTTTTTGCAGGTGCAGTCCAAGTCCTTGTCAAATAAAACATGATAAGAAAAAATCACAATGACCGTGGTGTAGACACTGGCTGTCTTAGAAAAGTGGTCAACAAAATGCTTCAGTGCTGTTTTCAAGTTCTCCATGTTTGGTGGAAGGTTTGATTCTCCTGAGACCTGCTGTCAGTCGTGTTTGTGCCCCAGGATTTTATTTGTTTCTGTGTGTTCCTGTGTTCCAGTCTGCTGTCTGTGGGTGTGGTTTTGAGTTCTGCTCCATCTGAGTTTTGCTTTTGGTCCGTTCCCAACCTGCACCTGCCTCATCACCTCATCACCAGTCTAATACACCTGTTGACTATCATGTCATGTCTTATGGCAACAATAAAGCCTGGTTGTCATCCAGTCTAATTCAACTGTAGGGAAACAGTAAACAGTACATTCAGAAGTGGGAATATGGAAAAGTACAAAAAAAGATTGGTCCTGAAGAAGGTCAATAGACCGAAACGTTGACAGAATAAAAAAGAGCTTCCAGTGATTGCGGGAGCAAGTGTTGTGTTTTTTATGCTGAATCTGATTGGGGATCTGTTCCCAGCACCACCAGCAAGGAGAGTGTGCATGCTGATTAAGCCTTGATAATATGGAAAAGTACAACACAACATGTATGAACTCAGATCTACAATAATCAAAGCAAAAACATCTTTTGTCAAAAATCTGAGAGAATTTTGTCCCAAACAACAACAAAATGGAAAACTGAACTGACCAGTTACAAAAAAAGTCACCATCCCAGACTGGTACAGACCTCAAACTATCAGACAGGTTCAAGACTTTTTTTCTGGTTTGAGATTGACTGACTTATAATTCACATTCTGGTCACTAGATGTCGCTGCTCCATCAGTTTATAGTCACTCTTCCATCCACTGAATCTGAGCTTTACTTCATGTGTACAAAAATATAAACTCAGTTCTTGTTTTTGTTCCCATATTTCATGAGTCAAAGATCTGTGCACTTTAAAAGGTTATTTCTCTCAAAGTTTGAGCACAAATTTATTCACATCTGTGTTAGTGAGCACTTGCCCTTTGCCAAAATAAAACAGACAAAACAGCAGGATTATTGCACAAGTTATGAACATTCAACTCATGGACAACAGGTCAGTTGGACGTTTGTTTGCATGCTCCCCTTGCGACCAGTCCAAGACACCTGTACAATAATCCTGCTGTTTAATCAGCATTTCTACATGTCACACCTGTCAGGTGGAGGGATTATTTTGGGAAAGGAGATAAAGTTTTAAAATAATAAATCTTTTGTGTGCAAAGAAGGTCTTTTGTACTTCAGCTCATGAAAAATTGGAGCAAAAATGAGTGTTGTGTTTATATTTTTTTGATTTTTGAGTCAATGTTGATATTAAAATAAAAAGGCAAAACTGGTTTCAGCTTTTTAATTGTGAGGATTTGCTGTTTTTCTCTGATGTCATTGTAACTGAACATCAGTGTTTTGGACTGTTCAGACACAATAAGACATTTGAAGGCCTCATGTTGGGCTTTAAGAAACAGTTCTTCCTTCTTCTCTGACATTTTACAAACCAAACAACAAATAATCCTCAAATCAGGTGAGTTATTCCGATAAAGGTGACAGAAAAAAGCTCTGATGCAGCCTAAAATGCTTTTGGCGTAGTCCAACTCACTGGAGGTTTACTGCAGGTATAAGTCCTGTCATTGGTCGCTTGCCTCAAGCAGCATCACGGTGTCCACTATCTACGCTTTCAAATTTCCTGGGAAACAAGAACAACTTCCTAGTTGCAACCTGCACTCTGAAAACTGCAAATGAGTGCCTGGGACACTAATGATACAAACATAAGTGATGCAGTGATGTAGTCAGTTTAATTCCAGAGCTCCCCTCCCGATGTGCAAACAATTAACCAAAACAAATTCCCCTTCAAAACTATTTTGAAGCAGCACTGTCACTGTATCCTGGGCTTAGCTCCGCCCAAAACGTTTGTGATTGGTTTAAAGAAATGCAAACAATGCAAGGCGTTTTGTTTTCAGTAAAGTAATGTTCTCTGGTGTTCATTCTCTGTATGTATTTGTTCATGTTTTACAAAGAGTTTAACCTGAGTCAGACCATTTAACAATATCACAATTATTATTATTATGGTCTGAATCATCCAGCTGTTCAAAGTTTATTTAAATAACATTTTTTTCCATTTGAAAACTGGTCACCATTCACCTTCAATCAGCATGAATTTTCATTTTTGGGTGAACTAACTCTTTAATGCTGAAAGCTACATGCAGATATGCTGCCATCCAGACTACGTATCAGAGACAATAAACCTGCGTACCAACCCAACACCAGTGTGATAACCAGAGACTGGTGACGAGCCAACAAGACACACGTAAGTCAGACAGTTTCAGGAGTTTGTTTTAACTTTTGATGAAACTCGTCCACCACCACCCTGCAGCAGGTGTGTGTACATACAGTGAGTGTATGTGAGGATGAAGTGATGAAGAACAAACAGCACAACATGTTCTGGTTTCTGTTGTCTTTATTAGTGGAATGGAATATACACCTCTGTGCTTTAATGCTGTTTTCTCCTCCTTTCATTCACCACTTCACACTGAGACTGAACACGACCGTCCGTCAGTTCACTGCTGAACTCAGAGACGTCTGAAGTCTCAACACTTTATTTATTCACCTGCTTCTGTCTCCTCACAACTGGACCGATGTGCTTTGTCATGTTTGACAGTAAATGTTAGTTTGTCGTCATAAGTTAATTTAAAGAACAGGGATCAAACTTGTGACATGACAGCTGCTGTCCAGATGTGTAAACATCACTTCAGATAAATATAATGTAATAAAAACATCTTTAAGAGCAACTTAACACCAGCTGGAAAACATCGTTTACATATTCAGAAACTCTTTCTGGATTATTTTGTTGGTCTGAAGCTTGTTTTTTGTGTTAAGTTGCTCTTTAAATCTTTAATCTGAAGCTGTGACAGGAAACATCTGGATGAAACAGGAAATGAGGAGTTTAAGGGACAATTTTTGTGACTGTGACTGATCAATACTCTGAATTATGATTTATTATCTTAGTGTCATTATCATATCAGCTATTTCCAGTTTCCAACCCACATCCCTCATTTAATGCACAGAAGTTATAATATGAAAGTAAACAGCTTCTTCCCCCCAAAAAACTTAAATAATTAGTTACATGACACAAAGATAATCAATTATAATTTTGATTGTGGATCAATCATATTAATCGATTAGTGAAAATATTAACTTTATGACTTCAGAATGTTACAGTCAGTTTGTTTTCCAAATTAAGAGACAACAAACAATTAACTTGTTAATTTAAAGAGCATTCAATCAATAAAACAATAGAAATTATAATATATAATTTGTCTGGATGTTATTTTCTCCAGATATTCTTCAGATGTTTCCTGTTTGTCACAGTGACATCAGAGCGTCACCTGAAGAAATAAAGATTAATGTGACAGGATCATTAAATATGAAAATCAGCAGCAGCTCCCAGCCGTTATCATCAGACCCAAAAACTGTAAAAACATCACTTTACTCATCAGATCAGGATGATCTTTTTAAAGCAAAAGTGAAAGATACATTTTAAAAAATCACAAGAACAACAAACTTCATCAATTTAAAACAAACAGGATTTTACAGACCAGCTTCATGACCGAAAAAATACAAAAATGTTGAACAAATTCATCTCAAACTGCTGAATGATGGAATAAAAAACACAAAGATAAATTCATTATTTGGGCATTTTAACACAAAATAATTAGAGATTAAATACTTCAGTTTATGAATTATTATATTAATAATCTTTACTCAGAGTGCACTCATTATCTTTTTCAGCTACGTCAAAGCAAACTCAGACTGAATTAGTTCTGGTTCTTGATCCAGTTCTGTTTAAGATTTTTAGAACCTTGTGCTAACCTGCACACTTTGCACCAGTTTTGAACGATTGTAATCAATGATGCGTCATCACTGACCTGTCATCAACACGACACGCCCACTTCAGTTTGCACTTCAGGGTGAGAAAAAAAACTTCTTTTTATCTGTTCCAACCCAGAACCAACTTCTCAAGTTCTGAACTAATTTATTTAGAACAGCTGACATTAGGTGCACAAAGCGAAATGGAACCAGTCCCATGTTGTTGTGTTTGAAGTGGCTGAAAGTCCAGAAAAAACTGGTAAGTTGAGTTAAACAGATAAATTTGTAATATGAAGTAATTTAAGGACGTCAGTGAAGAATCATCATGGTACTTCATTACATCATTTATGGTCCTAATTAGTTTGATGGATGGCAGAATTTGTTATTAAAAATTATTTTAAAAAATTGACACTGAGTTGTTTCAATAATTTTGCTGTTGTTTATTCCACCACTTTACATTAGATACTTGATTCTGATTGGTCAGTTAGAGTCTAAGATCTGTTGTTTCTGTATAACAGAAATGAAAAACACATAATAACAATAATTTTTAAATCTCTAAAATAATTTTTAAATTTATATTTCATGAACATTTTTGTAAATAAACCCATTAAATCACTTTCAAATTAATATTTTGTGTCACATCTTAGATTTTTGTAAGTAGCTGTGTAATAAGAGGGATAATGCACAGTGAGCAGGTCGTTATTGTGAAATAAACCCCTTCAGGGTTCATCATCCTGTCGGGATTTATGTCACAATAATGACCTGCTCACTGTACATTAATTCTTACATAATGTAGATTTTGGAGCAGAGGCCGACTGGGAGCTGCAGCTGAAAGACAAAGTGAAAATATTTTGACATATTTCAGAAAATCAAACAGTGACAGAAAGTTTTAAAGTGCAGTGAACAGACGGTCTGCTCAGTCTCCTCTCTGTTGTTTCTCTTTCACCCGCAGGAGAAAACAGATAAAATACCTATAACGGTATCCATGCATATTTGTGACTGCTCTTCATACAAACACACACTCTCTCTCACACACACACACACACACACACACACACACAAACACCCGCTCACACACACTCACACACACTCTCACACACTCTTTGCATTCTGGCGAGGAACATGCCTGAATGTTTTTT
>JAJHUR010135717.1:46092-64400 GCA_027495735.1 Lutjanus campechanus | reverse complement strand
TGCTGGACTGGAATGTTTCTACTACACACATTTGGCATGTCAGCATGTTGCATCCTGCTCCTTCTATCACTGTTTTAAACACACACCCTGTTCGACGCCCTGTGTGACATAAAGCTGCACCTCTAAACGGTTTGTTGTCGAGGTGAGACTTCACACAAACACCT
This sequence comes from Lutjanus campechanus, assembly GCA_027495735.1. Classification (NCBI taxonomy): domain Eukaryota; kingdom Metazoa; phylum Chordata; class Actinopteri; order Lutjaniformes; family Lutjanidae; genus Lutjanus; species Lutjanus campechanus. The sequence goes on along the minus strand of JAJHUR010135717.1, from coordinate 64,236 downwards.
ACAACAACAACTGCTGCACAAATCTCATGATGGAGTCATGTTAGGAGTTTCCCCCTGATTCAAGTCTCTGTGCTAAACTCAGCCTAGAAGAGCCTCATGTATCCATCTGTCCATCAGGGACAATCTGCAGTGTAACAAAGTATTACACATCTGTGAAGAACTACAAGAACTGATACGGAGCCACTTCACACTTTGTATTACAGAGCGTCTCCAGATCTCACTGCACCACTCTGCTTTTTCATTTAATCAAAATTATAATCAAAATCTGACTTTCTGCAAGTTTCAAATCACAAGAGGCTGCAAAAAGACTCGTGCACACTGTCTAACCTGCAATATACCACAATTATTTATGATGTTTCACTACCAGACCTTCATCAGATTAACAGTTTGTGTCCATGAGAAGAATCTTAAATAAGGACTGACTGTCAGTCCACAACCAATCACAACCAATCACAACCAATCACATTCCTCACATGCAAAAAGAGGGACGAGATGATCAGTCAACACTTCAATATCCCAAACAGAGACAGAAAAAATAATAAAGCCCTCTGACTGTATGACAAATATCTAATGTGTCCCCAACATGCCTGAATGGACAAAACACATTCAGAACTAATAAACACATTACTGATAAAATATTCCATTTGTAAATACTGAAGACAGAAACACGTTTACACTGGAAGTTACAAACATCAGTGAATAAACTGAACCTCGTATCACAGATACAAGACAAACAATACATCAAGATAAACACAATGTTAAATAATAATCAAAGTTACCTCTGATATCTAGAAAAATTACATCTAAAAAGATCAATATCGTTATCAATATTGTTTTAAAGATATAAAATCCTCTACAGTGACTGAGCAGCAGCAGCAGCAGCTTCTATCTAAGATTCTTCTCTTGGACACAGACTGTTTGTCTGATGAAGGTCTGGTATCAACATGTTGTTGTTGTATTGAACCGTGTGCAGTCGAGTCGCCTCCTGTCTCATCTTATCGATGAGTCAGTGTTTCCTTTGTTCTAAATCACAGGAGGTTCAAGATTTATTAAAGACAAAATGTGTCAAACAAACTTCTAAATGACTGAATGTGTTGAAGCAGAGACGTCCTGACTCCTACTCCCTCCACATCAGATCTACTGACTGAAAAATAAATCTTCATTTAGTTCAGATTCCTGCAAATATTAATAATAATAATAATAATGATGATGATAATGATAATATTATAATGTCGTGATCTTGACCTCTAATATCACAAATCATATCACAACTGCAACATCAGTCAAAATAATCTGTTTGATTTGATTTTTTCTAAATGATTCAGTCCTGCTCTGCATGTAAATAAACACAAAGTCTGTTTGTCTGTTGAATTTTTCCTTTAATGTCCATCTGATCATCTGATCATCTGATTATTGGTTCTGTGCTGGTTTGGTTTTGTTATTTCAGGGGGATCAATACAACATTTTCCTGAAAACACATTTAGAAGTGAGACTTAATGCAGCTTTATTAAAGTAATGTTAATTTAATAATTCAGTCTGTTTTTTAAGACGTGTCAACGAGACATTTGAACGTCTGAAATTCAGGCGACAACAGATATGAACCTTTAGATTGGTGTGTATCTGTATATACATATATGTTGTCCAAAATACACCTGTAAACAAAAACTCTTATCTGCTATATATCAGTCTACATGTATATATGTCAGTATTTTTATGTATATTTTATTTTTAAAAATACACATCATGTCTTCTTACTGTAGATTTTTGTGTGTTTTGTTACTTACTGTTATTTTTATTTTGAAGCGTTTTGGTTTTGGTTTTTTTTATTTAGACATTTTTGCGCTCGTTAACTTTTTCTTTATTTTAACACATTTTAATTGGATCAGTTCTTGATTTTGACTAATATGTAAAGTTTAGAATCAATATCAGGACGGACTAAACATCTACATTATAGATAATATTTACACAAAAATGTGACAAAAGTAAAAATATCTGTGTTGTAAATGTGTTTAATTTATCTTTTCATCATTATAATAATTTTTAAAGATTGTTTTATGTCTGAGTCCTGTTATGTTTCACGTTCATCCATCAGAAACACAGAAAACCACTGAAACCAGTTCAGACCAGTAGAACCAGAACAGTCTGAACTGGTTTAAATGATCTTTATTATTACCTTCTTCATCATCATCATCAGATTTAAAGAGAAACCGTCAGCCTGGTTTCTGTTTTTTGTCTCAGGTGAAACCGACACATACCAGACCGGCCTGTGACGTCACGCTGGGGTTAATATTACAGGTAGAGACTCTCACCTGTCTGGGACTGAACTTCTGTCCTGAATCCAGTAAATCCATGTCTCCTAAAGTCCCCGGTTTGTCCTCTTTGTGTTTTTTAAAGTCCTGGTTCAGCGCAGTTTCTCTGAGTTCTGTGAGACTTCAGACCTGCTCACATCATGGCGGCGACAGGTGAGCAGCGACAGGTGTCTCTGTCTCTCTGTGTCTCTGACAGGTACAGGTACCGACGGAGCGAACAAACAGCGGCTCTGAGTGACTCTAAAGCTGGTTTGGACTCGGAGTGTCCTGGTCCTGGTGCCGGGTCGCGGTCAGAACCGGTTTAAACGGGTTCACACCGGAAGAACAGACTCGGTTCTGAGGAGACAGACTAAGATCTGACGGCAGGAACCAGGAAACTGTAGACTGAACACATCAAAGAGACCGCAGGGAGGGAACTGAGAGGAGACTGGTCACACCTGATCTCCCATGGTTCACTGCGCGACTAGAAACCTGCAGCCGCGACCCGGTTCATCCGTTCACCTTTAGTAGGGGAGACCTGGGGCAGTTGGAACCTTCTTTTTTATTTAATTACATTTTCCTTCATGACTAACAGACTATTTAAAATACAGTAGATATATCTGAAACATGTTGATTCATATTTATATACAACTGTGGGGACATGAGACTAAATATAGTCTTAGATTTCATGAAGTGTTTTATTTTCCAGGATTTCAACACAGTAAAGACATCAGTAGGGCCTACAGTTTATTCTGAAACTGATCACGATAAAATCGTTTTGGTACAAAAATGATGAATGTTTTATTTCTGGGACTTTGGTTGGACTGCAGTCTGACTTTTAAACAGCAGGTGGAGCAACAGGAACTAAAGACAGAAACTGGTTTCATCTGGTAAATACAGACGTTTTATTTTACAGGATTTTAAAACCTGAATGTCAAACTGTTCTGATTTTAATCTATTTAGTTTTGTCTGATTGTCTCTTCTTTCATTTTGTCTGGTTAGGTTTGTTTTTCTTTGTGTCTGAAAAGAGATGTTGATTTTCATGAGATTGCCTGATTAAATAAATGTTATATATATTACAATTAATCATTCTTACAAAATCTTGTAAGTTTTGTAAATTTTGCATTTTCTAGATAATAACAAATATATTTCCCCCTGAATCAAGATTTTATTTCCACAGCAACATGTTCCGTGTTCTCTGACAGTGTTACACACACCCGTAGAAATAAAGATGCTAACTAGAATCATAAACGTAACCAAACATAAAGGGTTATCTAGAACCATCTGTAAAAGGTTCTCCATAGAACCCTTTTATGGCACAATGGTTCCACCTGGAACCCTCTCTGTTTGTTTATGAGCATTTGAGAGTAGATCGATCGAATCAAATTTTACACGATCGATCAAATTCTTAACAACCGATTAATTGATCATTAATTTCTTGTTACCATCTGTGGTGAAAACAGTAAAACTTTCAGCTACAGAATGAAACATTTATGTGACATCTAAGAATTAAACAGCAGTGTCCTGAGTATGCTAACATGCTAACATGTGCTAACATGCTACTTGATGTTTAGCAGGTTTGTCTTTTTCACCATCTTAGTTTAGCATGTTAGCATGCTAACATTTGCTAATTAGCAGTAAACACAGAGATAAGTAGTAAGTAGTTGGAGATGGTGACAAAAAGGACAGCTAAGCTAACTGAAGAACAGTGAATCAGCCCGTGCAAACATGAACAGATACATAACTCATCAAAGGTTTGTTGTGAAACTCAAAATGTTAATCACATAGTTTGTATCTATGTACATCAGATAGTTATTTACATTAACTGTAAAAGAAACAAAACAAAAAATATAATCAGTTTGTTGCTCCTATTAGTTTTCAGCTGTTTTATGTATTGCAGTAGCAAAATAAAATCCTTGAATTCTGTTGACACAAGAACAGCTGAGGAGCTCATTTTAACCATTTTTAAATTCATGTGTGTGATCACTTTGTTAAAATCACAAAGCTGCTGGTACCTGACTTTTCCTGTATTTTCATTTAAATGTTTATTTTATATAAATTACACAACAGACAAAGAAAATGTGATCATTTTTACCTGTTTCAGCCACATGCGGTCATACTGACCCCACAGAAATCACCCCTGTTATATTGTTACTTTTTGCACAGTGGGAGATACATCCTGGTTGCTTAGCAACCATCATCATCTCTGCAGAAAAAGCTTCACAAGTGGTCTTGGTTTCCATATTCCCAACATTAAAATACAAATAATCGATTAATAAGACTTAATTTAAAATAAAGTAGGGGAGACCAGGGACAGTTGTAACACTTTTTGTCTCAGCACCTACAACTCAGATGTTGAAACAAAGAACACTTACTGATTACAAACAGCAAAGTTTTATTTTTTTTACTTGTTTCAAGCCTTTTCCCATAGCTGTGATTATTTTCTGGTTCTAGGTAGAAATATGTTCTTATTAATGTTAAAATAACATGTGTATGGGGCGGAGGTTTAGTTCGTTTGGTAGAGCATCCTTCCCATATACCGAGGCTGTTAGTCCTCTGCAGCAGCCGCTGGTTCGACTCCCACCCTCGGCCCTTTGCTGTGTGTTATCCCCCCTCTCTCTCTCTGCCCCATTTCCTGTCCACTCTTCAACTGTCCTATCAAATAAAGGCACAAAATGGCCCAAAAAATAACATGTTTATAATCTTACAAAATACATTTAACTGTTTCTCGCTCTCAGTGATTGTAGATGATGTAGATCTAAAATTTGAATCTGATCACTGATGGTTATTAACCTGCAGAAAAATACTGCTGTATATATGATATCATAACAGTTTACTACACGTGGTGGCATGTATATTGATACATACATAAATCAATTTTACAAATTCATATTTTGGAGATTTTGTCATTTTTGAAAATATAAACTGAATAAATGTCTGGTATTTATCATGAGAGATAACAGAGTTCTGAAGTCAAAGGTTAAAATGATGGTCATGGCTGTTCTAGTTATGAAATTCTGGCACTTCTCCTGTTAGACCGCTGGTTTGCATGGGCCACGTCCAGACTTTCAGTGGCCCCATGTAGCCACCCCTATGATAAAGCTCTGGTGGTTCCCACTGGGAATGACACGCAACAATGGTGGCCTGGCCAGACCAGAACTGTGAATGATGTGGTTCATGGTCAGCACCTTCACTTCTCAGCCACCAGGATTGCTGGTTTGTCGAGTTATTTCAGCAGCCCAACATCACTTTTCTTTGGAGCAGTGCAGTTAGTGTGGCTAAAAATACATCCACCAACTTATCTGGAACTCACTCATTAAAATGTTGTATGTAGTTTACTTAATTCATGCAAAGAAATGTAAAGAACACAGTCTGAAATATATGCATGCTGGAACTAAAAGATGAAATCATCCATTCAATAGAAGTTGAGATATTTCAGTGTGGACCAAAGTTTGGACCAACCATCACTGTTGTCTCTACAACTACAGTAGTCTGTGTGACTGATAAATAAGTTGGCAATAGTAAAGCTACATTGTGACTTTACCCAGTCATGGTGTTGACTCAGACAAGCTAAAATACTCATCTGATGATTCAAAAGCAGGGTCCCCGACTGGTGGTCCAGGGGGAGACGACACATCTGGTGGTCCAGGGGGAGAGGCACTTCCTTCAATTAGTACTCGAATGGTATCCCAAAATTCTTCATTAGTCACAGAGGTGCTGAGTGTTTCTGTCAGTATGTCTTGTGTAGCTTCTCTCAGTTTGTTTGTCACCAGATTTTCCCCTTCTTCCAAAATGATCTCATCCAACAAATCATTTTCATTGCAACAACTTGATTTGAAGCATCTCTTACACAGTGTTTGTGAGGATATGATGATGACATATGACAGTAGCATACCGATGAGAACCCAGAAGCCAATAACCTGTGAAAACAACATCAGAGAACATCACTATCACAGCATCTTTGTGTTCATGTAGTAACTTTCTAAAGGTTCATAAAAAGTTACTTTCTAACCCTACCCAGACTCTCCACTGCCCACTTTGGTTTTTTGTGTGGTAGGGGGTGGATAATGCAGGAAAATGAATGTAATACATTAGCTACAAAGTAGAAGCAAGTCTCGTTCACTATAACTGAAACCAAGTTTCTCTTTAACATGTCATCAAATTGATCAGAGAGAAACAAGAATAATCAGTTTATTTAAGCACCTGGATCAGTGACAATTATGATTTTGTCAATAAAGAAACATAAAAACTCACCCGTGACTCATATTTCAGCTCAGCGATGATTTCTTGTTCTTCAGCAGTGATGTTAGTCTTGTCTTTGCAGGGTAACAGTCTCTCCTGTATGGGCCGATTGTTCAGATTGTTCATGCAGCAAACATACCAGTCTCCATCGATGTACACAGATGCAACCCACAGCAAACCAAGCAAAGCTGCTTTGAGAAAGTTAAAGAGTAAAACACAACAGAAGTGACATCTGCAGCATACACAGTTTCTGCATGTGTATTTCCAGGCTCGTACAAAGGGTTTGTCCCTCCACAGTGCGAAGAAAAGAATTAAAAACACTGGCACAGTCATGTATAAGTTGCAGCCTGTCACTTGCTCTTTACAGGTGCACTCCAGGTCCTTGTCAAATAAAACATGGTAAAAAAAAATCACAACGACTGTGGTGTAGACACTGGCTGTTTTAACAACGTGGTCCACAAAATGGTTCAGCGCTGTTTTCAAGCTCTCCATGTTTGGTGGACGGTCTGATTCAGGTAAGACCTGCTGTCACTTCCGTGTTCCAGTATTTATCTTCTGTTTCTGTGACGTTTTCCCCTTGTTCCTGTCTGTTATGTCGTGGTGGCGGCGCCATCACCCGGATCCCTGCCCACTTCAAAGACTAACTATCAGTACATCAACTCCACCAGTCAAAACATCCATTCTCCACCAGGTCATGGAATTATCACGCAATCTTACCAGAATTAGAAACAGTTTTATTGCCACCTAAGTTTTCACTTACAAGGAATTTGCTGTGTCATGGTGGGGCATACAAATATAGTGCTAGAAATATAAATAAAGATTAAGGCAAGTGCTGTCGGAAAAACAGCATAAATAGAAGAGTAGATGTGACGACCCTGTTCAGGTTGCCTGCCTGTTTCTCACTGTTCTCCCTCTTTTGCAGTTACTGGGAGTTGGCTGGTAGGCGCAGCTGGGAGTGAGTGCTTGCTTGTACCTGCCCTTCTGGGTTGGGCCTGCAGAGGCTATAAAGGACCACCTCTTTCATCACAGACTCTCTCTCAGCTGGGCCTGCTGCAGCCTCTCAGCCTGTTTTCCTTTGTTTGTTTGTTGGACCTTACAACACACATTACACCATGTTCTCACTCATCCACACACTCCTGACATGACTGATGACCTTCTTACATACACACCCCATTGGTTATTTACTTCGTTAGTTATTTGAGTTTAATAAAATCAGTTTCTTGATCGGAATGTCTGTGTGTGGCCTCCCTTTTTGTTGCCGTCCTTGAGCCAGCCGGTAACAGAGAATACACAATAAAAACACAATAAAAAAGAAATGTGTGCAAAAACAAGTATTATACTTCAGAACAATATTTATAAATATCCCTGATCTTTAAATTGATAGGTAGATGAGGTAGATTAAGGAACTCTGCAGTTTTATGTATGAGTGCAGAGGCTGACATTGAATATGCAAGTTCACCGTATACAGGGATGTTGCAAGGTTCCAAAAAGCAGTCTGGTGACGACCCCCTGCATGCGGGGTACAGGCTGGTCTGCCCCGGCTGACCAGCCTGTATGCCCCCTCCCTTTTGCCATCACATCTTCCACCCACTCACACTAGCATATACATATACATGCACAGCATATTACATTTTTTTTTTTTTTTTAAATTTAATTATTTTTTGTCTCTCTTTCTTCTCCTTCTTCTTTCTCCCTTTCGCAAGCTGTTCATTATGATTACTTAGTTATCCCCTTTATTATTATTTTTTGTTTTGCTTATTTATTAATTCATTTTCATTTTAATTAATTAATTTTGTTGTTTTTTTGCCCATGTCATTTTGTATGTTTATTATTACAAGAATTATTATTAATATAATGGGATTGAATATATATCTACTAGCATGACTATTATTTTTTACTAACATTACTATTATTATTATGTTACTAATACTTCTTACATTTTTTGCCTTTGAGAACTACAACTTAAAGCACTTGATAAAAACTTTTCGTTGTTTCCTGGTTGGACCGATTTGAACAACCGTAAACGATGCAAAACATGGGCATTATGCAGTTTGTTGGACTGCTTCTTCAGGAAAAAGAATACTTCCTGCCCTCCATCTGCATTTCCTGCCACAGCGACGCAGCACCGTGACGTCATGTGAAAACAAGCTATTCCCATCCCTAGTGGGGCTGGGCTCTTCCTGAAGTCCACAACCATCTCCACTGTCTTTAGAGCGTTGAGCTCCAAGTTGTTCTCGCTGCACCAGGTCACCAGTCAGTCTATCTCCCACCTGTAGGCCGACTCATCCCCACCAGAGATGAGTCCAATGAGGGTGGTGTCGTCTGCGAACTTCAGGAGCTTGACGGACTGATGACTGGAGGTGCAGCTGTTGGTGTACAGGGAGAAGAGCAGAGGAGAGAGAACGCAGCCTTGGGGGGATCCGGTGCTGATGATAGTGGAGGTCTTGAAGCAGGCTGGCACAAGATAACACAATAAGGAGTCCGGGTATGTCCACTCCGCGCATAGTATCTGGTTGGCGAGCACACGTTGGCCTGCGGTGGAATGTAAACACCGACCAGAATAAATGAAATGAACTCTCAGGGGAGTGGAAGGGTTTGCAGTTAATGAAAAATGATTCCAGAAGAGGAGAACAGTGCTGTGGGATCAGTGTCACATCGGTGCACCAACCACTGTTGATACGAAAACAGAGTCCAGAATCGATCCACACAGCCACGTCTCAGTGAAACGCAAAACGGAAGATGAAGAAAAGTCACTGTTTTTCCCCAAATGTAGCTAAAGTTCGTCCTGTTGAACACACGTTGGAGAGAAATATTCCTGGTAGTGGGGTACGGTGTCTGCACCTGCGGAGACGCACAAGCACTCCAGCATGTCCCCCCCTCCTCCGGTGTAAGCAAAGGTGAACGCACCTTTGACCAGAATGTTCAATAATTCCAGTGATGAGCAGAGAAATGTCGGAAATAAATCCACTGGAGTTGTTACTCTGATGTTCATGAGCTCTTCTCTGGTGAAAGAGCTCGGGGCATTGCAGCAGAAAACAAAGTTAATGTGCAAAACAAGACAAAAGAGTGTGCACCAACACACCGAAGACCCCGTCCATGGCGCCATCTTGAATTTACTTCAATTGCAGAGAAAGAAAAAACACTACATTTGAAAGTGGGAGCAAGGAAAAGTACACAGCAACAAAGTATGAACTCAGATCTGCAATAATCAAAGCAAAAACATCTTTTGTCAAATATCTGTAAGAGAAATTCGTCTCAAATAGACCACAAGGCAAAAAGAACTGACCAGTTACAAAAGTCACCATCCCAGACTGGTACAGACCTCAAACTACCAGACTGGTAGTTAGACTGGTAGAAAAAAAACAGAAATGAAAACTTTTCCCTTATCCTCATCATGTCTAAATGCAGAACTTGAAACAGTTCAGCATATTTGATGAAGGTGATGTACAGGTGAACATTTGATGCCCACATATCATGTTAGTGTGGAAGATACAAAACATCCAATACTGAAACACTGGATCCATTTCGGGGTCCAGATGTGGGTCTAATGAGGCAACATAACACCTGAAGCTCCCAGTGTTTCTGTCTCATGGATCATTTCACCTCCATCAGTTTTCTGCTCCAGTTTGAGATTGACAGACTTGTAATTCACATTCTGGTCACTAGATGTTGCTGCTCCATCAGTTTATAGTCACTCTTCATACACTGAATGTGGACAAAAATATAAACTCAGCAGTTTTGTTTTTGTTCCCATGTTTCCTGAGCTGAAGTCAAAGATCCTAGACTTCTTCTGTGCACCTTAAAGATTTATTTCTCTCAAATTTTGCAAACAAATATGTTCAAATCTGTTAGTGAGCACTTCCCCTTTACCACAATAAAACAGATGAAACAGCAGGATTATTGCACAGATTATGAACATTCAAGTCATGGAATACAGCTCTGTTTGCATGCGCCCTTCAATCTTGTGCCATCGTGTTATGTGAAACTGCACATTTCAGCAGGTCCTTTCATTGTGACCAGTCCAACACACCTGTGCAATAATCCTGCGGTTTAATCAGCATCTCTACATCCAGTGGCGTGCACAGGTAGACACTGGGTGGTGCTAAAGCTCCTGCCCTTTGCCCTCTGGACCAAGCAAGTGCTCTTTTGAAAGTTCGTTTTTTTTGTGTTTTTTTTTCCAGTGTATGTGGCCCAAGCTGACATGATCATCTATAAATGCTCGGCGATTAAAAGCGCGTAATAATAATGCCCCAATTAATATTCTCTCCACCCCCCACCCCACCTGCACTCACCTCTCTTCCCTGGTCAACGTGAATGCGCAGAGCGGAAACAACAAACGGAGGCGCGTTGTAGCAGCAGACAGTGCACAGCTGCAACCCCCCCTCCTCCTCTTCCCGTGCTCCACCAGCCAGGTAACTCAAATCGAGTCGAGTGTATTGTTTGCCCCCTCTTGTGCCTTCTGTTGCCCTCCAAGCTATAACTTGCATTTATTTGTCTCTGTTGTGAAGTAGCCTGTCAGCCACATAGCTCAGTATAAATTAGCTGACTGCTCACCTGCTTAACAAGCTAGACGCCAAAATCAATAATAGATATGACGCGATGACCACCGGTAGAGTTTGTCATTGGTACAGCATGTGAATCTATCAGTATACTTAAGCTGAATATTAAGTAGGCTATTGTGTAGGTTTACATCAGGCTACATAATTAACACTTGCAGTCATTTATTTGCTAAATGACAAACAGCCGATTGCCTGCAGAAAAAGTAGCCTTGTGCCTTGTTGTAATGTAACCAAGCAGTCTGATTCATACTGTTGGTCTCTTTATTTACCAATTACAGCATAATGCCTAGAAAGGAGAGGATAAGAAAAGAAAAAGAAAGGGAGCTACAGCAGGCAGCCCAGGGGAGCAGCTCTTACCTACCATAAGTTATTTCTATGTTACAAGACTTGCAATAATCTTGTATTTACCTTAATAGGCTATTATTAAAACTATTATTATTCTATTCTAGGCAGCTACAGCAGGGAAGCAGCTCTGTGCTGTCCTGCAATAGGCCGGCAGTTCCACATGCCGCACAAAGTGCCCTTATGTTTCACTGAGCGCCTGCCCCCCAAAATGTCTGTGCATGCCACTGTCTACATGTCACACCTGTCAGGTGGAGGGATGATTTTGGGAAAGCAGATAAAGTTTGAGAGGAATAAATCGTTTGTGTGCACAGAAAAAAGTCTAGTTTACTTAATCTTATAAAGAATGTGAGCAAAAATAAGTGTTGTATTTATATTTTTAATATTTTTGAGTTAACTTTCATAACCATATAATTGTTTCTGTCTTTCTGCCTTTAAGAAACAGTTCTTCCTTCTTCTCTGACATTTTACAAACCAAACAACAAATAATCCACAAATCAGCTGAGTTGTTCTTTCAGCCTAAAACATTTTCAAAGTTTTCGGTGAACAAGAACAATATTCTAGTCGCAACCTGCATGCTGAAAACTACTAATTAGCATCTGGGCTGCTAATGGTACGAACATTAACAAGCTAACAGCTGTTAGCTTTTCTTTTGTAGTGAAGTCATTTTAATGCCAGAGCTCACCTCCTGATGTACAAATGTTCCATCAAAACAAGTTCCCCCTCAACTTTATTTTGCAGCAGCATCGTTGCTGCATCCTGCTCCACCCAGAACCGTAGTTATTGGTTTAAAGAAATGTAAACAAGGCAGGGTGTTTTCATTCTTTGTATCTATGTGTACAAAGGGTTCAACCTGAGTCAGACCGTACAACAATAACAGAAATATTGTTATCATTGTTGTACAGTCTGGTTCATCTCAGAAAGACGTCGTCTGGACAGCTCCGTATGTTGCTCCAAAAACTGTACGTTCCCTTTAGCATTAAAGGAGCCTTCACATGTGTGACAGTTATTCATGATGCAAACAAATAAAAGATTTTTCTCTGATCTTCTCAGGACAGATTCAGGATTAAAAAAATTATGTCCTAAGTCTGTCCTAAGAAGATCAGAGGAAAACAGACTGATGTTATCAACCAAATCTGCAGACTGGACTGGTGACGAGCTTCTTAACTAACAAGACACATGTGAGTCAGACAGTTTTAAAAGTTGGTTCAACTTTCAGTGAAACTGGTCCACCACCACCCTGCAGCAGATATAAGTACAGTAAGTGAGTGTGTGTGAGGATGAAGTGATGTATATGAAGAACAAACAGCACAACATGTTCTGGTTTCTGTTGTCTTTATTAGTGGAATGGAATATACACCTCTGTGCTTTAATGCTGTTTTCTCCTCCTTTCATTCACCACTTCACACTGAGACTGAACACGACCGTCCGTCAGTTCACTGCTGAACTCAGAGACGTCTGAAGTCTCAACACGTCATTTATTCACCTGCTTTTGTCTCCTCAGAACTGGACTGATGTGCTTTGTCATGTTTGACAGTAAATGTTGGTTTGTCATCATAAGTTAATTTAAAGAACAGGGATCAAACTTGTGACAAAACAGCTGCTGTCCAGATGTGTAAACATCACTTCAGATAAATATAATGTAATAAAAACATCTTTAAGAACAACTTAACACCAGCTGGAAAACATCGTTTACATATTCAGAAACTCTTTCTGGATCATTTTGTTGGTCTGAAGCTTGTTTTTTGTGTTAAGTTGCTCTTTAAATCTTTAATCTGAAGCTGTGACAGGAAACATCTGGATGAAACAGGAAATGAGGAGTTTAATGGACAATTTTTTGGATTAAATAGAATTTTAAATCTGACTGTAATGATCAATACTCTGAATTATGATTGATTATCTTAGTGTCATTATCATATGAGCTATTTCCAGTTTCCAACCCACATCCCTCATTTAATGCACAGAAGTTATAATATGAAAGTAAACAGCTTCTTCCCCCCCAAAAAACGTAAATAATTAGTTACATGACACAAAGATAATCAATTATAATTTTGATTATGGATCAGTCATATTAATCGATTAGTAAGAATATTAACTTTATGACTTCAGAATGTTACAGTCAGTTTGCTTTCAAAATTAAGAGACAACGAACAATTAACTTGTTAATTTAAAGAGCATTCAATCAATAAAACAATAGAAATTATAATATATAATTTGTCTGGATGTATTTTCTCCAGATATTCTTCAGATGTTTCCTGTTTGTCACAGTGACATCAGAGCGTTGGCTGAAGAAATAAAGATTAATGTGACAGATTCATTCAATATGAAAATCAGCAGCAGCTCCCAGACGTTACCTTCAGACCCAAAAACTGTAAAAACATCACTTTACTCATCAGATTAGGATGATTTTTTAAAGCAAAAGTGAAAGATACATTTTAAAAAATTACAAGAACAACAAACTTCAGCAATTTAAAACAAACAAGATTTTACAGACCAGCTTCATGACCGAAAAAATACAAAAATGTTGAACAAATTCATCTCAAACTGCTGAATGATGGAATAAAAAACACAAAGATAAATTCATTATTTGGGCATTTTAACACAAAATAATTAGAGATTAAATACTTCAGCTCATGAATTATTATATTAATAATCTTAACTCAGAGTGCACTCAGACTGAATTAGTTCTGGTTCTTGATCCAGTTCTGTTTAAGATTTTTAGAACCTTGTGCTGACCTGCACACTTTGCACCAGTTTTGAGCAGATTGACTGTAATCAATGATGCGTCATCAACATGACACGCCCACTTCAGTTTGCACTTCAGGGTGAGAAAAAAAACCTGCTTTTTATCTGTTCCAGCCCAGAACCAACTTCTCAAGTTCTGAACTAATTTATTTAGAACAGCTGACAGGTGCACAAAGCAAAATGGAACCAGTCCCATGTTGTTGTGTTTGAAGTGGCTGAAAGTCCAGAAAAAACTGGTAAGTTGAGTTAAACAGATAAATTTGTAACATGAAGTAATTTAAGGACGTCAGTGAAGAATCATCATGGTACCAATGAATGAAATTGTCATACTAATTAGTTTGATTGGTGGCAGAATTTGTTATTAAAAATTATTTTAAAAAATTGACACTGAGTTGTTCCAATAATTTTGCTGTTGTTTATTACACCGCTTTACATTAGATACTTGATTCTGATTGGTCAGTTACAGTCTAAGGTCTGTTGTTTTTGTACAACAGATATGAAAAACAGATAATAACAATAATTTTTAAATCTCTAAAATAATTTTTAAATTTATATTTTATGAATTTTTTTGGAAATAAAACCATAAAATCATTTTCAAATTAATATTTTGTGTCACATCTTAGATTTTTGTAAGTAGCTGTGTAATAAGTGTGATAATGCACAGTGAGCAGGTCGTTATTGTGAAATAAACCTCTTCAGGGTTCATCATCCTGTCTGGGTTTATTTCACAATAATGACCTGCTCACTGTACATTAATTCTTACATCATGTAGATTTTGGAGCAGAGGCCGACTGGGAGCTGCAGCTGAAAGACAAAGTGAAAATATTTTGACATATTTCAGAAAATCAAACAGTGACAGAAAGTTTTAAAGTGCAGTGAACAGACGGTCTGCTCAGTCTCCTCTCTGTCGTCTCTCGTTCAGCCGCAGGAGAAAACAGATAAAATACCTATAACGGTATCCATGCATATTTGTGACTGCTCTTCATACAAACACACACTCACACACACACACACACACACATTCATACAAACACACACAAACACCCGCTCACACACACTCACACACACTCTCACACACTCTTTGCATTCTGGCGAGGAACATGCCTGAATGTTTTTTTATTTTTGAACTCATTTATATAATCTGTTGTATTTCTTCTCTGTAATCTAACGAACACGTCTCGGTGGTGCAAACACTCGTCTTGAAAACTTTTCGGGACGATGAGGAAAACAAACCAATGACTGATAGGAGAGAAAAAAAAACAGTCATGCAAAAGAACGGATGATGAGATTTTTCTTCCCCGTTGTGTTGTGTTTTTTTTTTCTATCTTTTTTCTTCTCTGATATGATTGATAAATTCCTATGATCAGTAGTGCTACTTCTACTGTACGAGGCTCATGCACGGAGGAACGCCAGTCAGCAACCCGACGACTTCCATCGCTATCTTTTTTTTTCTTTTTTCTTTTTTTTTTTGGTTTGAGGAATTGATTGGAAGATGCAGGTGAAAGTTTATGATACAAAATATGTTACAGTATGTACGTCTTTGTCTCCTGTCTGTGTGTCACTCACTCACACTCGCTTCTGATTGGTCGAGGAAACGCTTCACCAGTAAACGCTTGCAGCTGAAGTCACGTGTGGCCGATGGCGCGCACTCTTAAAGAAAGGACGGAGGTGATGTGTCCTCACAGGTGTGAATCACATCTGTGCATGAGACGCCAGCAGAGACGTGTCCTGTCAGATGTGACTGTAAAAAGAAAATCTGTATAGAAGCCTTGTTCTCTTTTTGAACCACTGTTTTCTGCTGATCTCTCAGGTTTCTACCATCAGACTTTCTGGTAAAAATGTGGCCAAGAATTATGAGCAGGAGAAGCAGATTAGAAATATGGTGAGTGAAATACTGTCTTGGGTTGTCTTCAGATGTCTTTTTACCTGCAAAATCTCATGTAGCTCCTGTGATCTGTTGTCATTAGCAGCTGCAACAGTAAACTGAAAATGAAAAGCTATAAGACTGGCTGACATCTTCACTGGAAACAAGTGGACTACAGTTTGGTTTGTTGTTATTTAAGTTCTTCACTTGACTCTGATTGCACAGCAAAGTTTATATGTGCATTCTTGTGAAAGAGGTGTTGCTATAAGCTTGGAGACAGTGTCTGCTCTCAGGACTAAGCTTTCAAGCTAGTCATGTTAGCCAGTCGGGCACGACAGCACTAGTTCCATATATACAACAGTTCCAAACTAGCTGTTAGCACTGTGAAGACGTCCTGTTATCAGTCAAAGGTCATAGATGTTGATGCAAAAGATTTACTGAGCCACTGCAAGAACATGTTTCAGCTTTTCAGAACAACTGATGGAAGAAAAGCTCTTGCTAGTGGAACAGAGGCTAAACCTGGAAGAGGACTCAGCTTCAGCCTTTCATGAAGCGGGCAGCTGTGGAGGGTTCACAGGGTTTTTAGGAGACTGACTGAGGGTTCAACACCTGAGTTTTAATACGGTTGATACATCAGTTGATGAATCAGTTGTTGCCAGAAGACATTTTTGCAGGAATAACCGATGTGGATTATGTTCAAATTGATTCTAAAAACTGTGTTGGTTCTCTTTTGTGACAGCACAGTTTTGTCTTGCTTCATATTAAGGCCTTACAGGCAAATGTTGAGGATGTTGCTGAAGATCGGTCAATAAATAAGGATGCCAACATGCCAACATCTGCATGTGGGTCTTGACAGTTTTAGCGCAAATGTAAAAAACAACCTTTGTGTTCTCGGAGTGCACGTCTTCAGGACAAACGTGGTCTTCATGCTAACGAGCTCTTGGTGTCGCGTTTCCTTTCCCCGTTTAAATCTATTGCAGAATACTTGTTGTGTTCTCTCTCTCACTGAAAAGATCACATAACAAATGAATTTCTTAGTTGCTTTACATTATGTTCCCTGCAATAATTACTGTAGTTTTATAACACACACATTATTATTGTTATTATTATTATTCTGTTCATTTGATGCTATTTTCCTGCTTGTTGTAATGTTGCATATTTTGAAAAGTAAAAGGCTTTCGTTCCTGGTCTGGACGTCAGTGTCGCACTGACAAACACCTCTGAGCTACAGCCAGACCAGACCAGTCCACATCAGACCTGATTAATCCAGTCCAGAATCACTCATTTAACCCTTTCCTCTCCACAGTCCCATTCAGAACACCGGTCTAAGTCCGTCGCTGCTCAGACCAGCTCGGTTTATCCCAGTTCAGCTCCTTGAAATTCAGCTCAGTTGTAGTTGTGTGAACAGTATTCAGGCTCAGCATAGATCAGTTAAACCCAGTTGTGTTCAGTTCATATGTTAGATTCTCGTATTTCAGCAGCGTCTGGATCGAAGTTTTTCAGGTCCGTTCACCTCCTGCAACTGGATTCTGATAAAAACTCAAAGAGTTCTCGCTCTGTATGTCCTTACTTTCCTTAAAATGTGACCTGAAGAGGCTCAGAGCCATGAAAGGATCATCCACACAGACTCCATGTCACCTAAAAGTCATCTTGTTTGGGTTCAAACCTACAACCTTTACAATTCAAACAAAAGAGGTCCAGCACAAGACTGAGCAACAATCAGGCTTGAAGATCCAGTCTGTCGTTGTGATGAAAAGAGTAAAGCCAACATGCCAATCCGTACATTTTTGAGCTGTACTGGCCTGACAGCCGTCACAACCAGCGTCCACATAACGAAAAACTTGGTTTGGTCGAGAGATCACCTCTTTGTCCAGTCACAGATGAGTTTGACGATCAACCAGCTGAGTCTAAATGATCCTCCAAGGGTCGGCAGTCCTTCAAATTCATTGTGAAGACGAACACGTCAACTTCTCTTTCGGAGTAAGATCACTCAGTCCGTTCACGGCAGGTTTACACTGAAAAATAAAGACCACTGTTCTCGACAGCCTCCTCTAGACCATCGTGTTTAGTGGGACGCAAAACAGAAACAACGAAACAAATCTGT
>JAJHUR010135717.1:9578-23922 GCA_027495735.1 Lutjanus campechanus | reverse complement strand
GTGTGTGTGAGTCTGTGTGTGTGTGTAAGAGAGAGGTGTGTGTGTGTGTGTGTGTGTGTGTGTGTGTGTGTGTGTGTGTGTGTGAGCCTGGAGCTGCTAATGTTAAATAATGGATGGCAGCATTAGAGGGCTTGTAGCTGGTTAGCAGAGAGTGACAGAGGGAGGAGAAAGTTTAGATTCTCTCCCTCGTCATCCCTCCCTTCTCTCTCTGCACGTTTCCTGTATTTCCCCCCTCTCTTATGCCCTTTCTCTCCTCTATCTCTCTCCCCATCTCTTCCCCTCATCTCCTCCCCTCTTTCTCTCGGGTCATTATCTGCAGCTGCTGGAGCCAAGTCTCCATCCGTCCTGCAGCAGGAGAGGAGGAGGAGGAGAGAGGACAACACATCGAGTGGGAGCTTGACTCCAAGCCAGAGGAGAGAGATGGGAGAGGAGGATGGAGGGAAGGAGGGAGGAGGTTGAGTGAGGACAGATGAGAGGAAGGGCGGAGGGAGGAAAGAGGAGAAGGAGAGCAAAGAGGTCAGGAGAGACAAACTGGGAGGAGGAGGAGGAGGAGGAGGAGGAGGGAGAGCTGATATGTTGATCTGTATCTGCAGATATGATGAGACAGATCTGGAGTCAGTGGAAGTGTCCCCGGTCAGGAGTTTAGATACACCGAGGTCACGTGAGACGCCACCAGAAAATGTAAAAGAAATCATCTCTAAAATGTTTGAATTATTTCTGTTTGTCATTATTTATTCAATTAACTCTTTAATTATATATTATTCTGCTGGAAAACCTCCTGCACACTGCCAGAGAGAAAATATCAGGAGAAATACTGAATGTTTTATTTATTTATCTTGATACAAAAATCCAAAAAACTCAAAGGAAACAATTAAGATGCTTCAATCGTCACAGCGTGAAGTTAGACTTTAAAACAAGACACCTTCTGTCCTCAGAGCATCGATGATGATTAACATTAACAATTAACTGATTATTAAATTAATTGGCAACTATTTTGATAATCAATTAATTGTTTTCAGGGGTTTTTTCATTAAAAAAGTCAAAATTCTCTGATTTCAGTTTCTTAAATGTGAATATTTTCTGGTTTCTTTCCTCTCTGACAGGAAACTGAATATTTCTGAGTTATGGACAAAACAAGACATTAAAAAATTAAAACAAACCAAAACATTTCACAAATTACACATATTTTATACACATAAATACTAAAAGAACATTTTCACCAAAAAAAAAAAGGCCGTCGAGTGTTGTGTTGTTGTTGTTTTGTTTGTTTTTGGTTAAGACAGTTTGTCCCAATTCTCAAGACGGAGTTACAATATTATAAGTACTTTTACTTTTGGTACTTTAAGTATACTTTTACTTGTAACAGAGTATTTCTTGTCTGTGGTATTTATACTTTTACTGCAGAAAACCTCACAGCTGACAAACGAGGGTTTCCTGCCTCCAGTATATCTGTCAGAGATGAAGAGAATCTAAACTACACGAAATGTCCCTTTAAAACCGTGTGTGACATCACAGTCAGTTCATGAATTAAGGAAACACTCAGGTGGGACGAATTTCCCCCAAAACAAGTCAACAGAAATGATTGAATGGAGTAAATAATACATCATTGTTTCACCATCATGTGATAATCAGACTGTTGATTGACTGTTGATTGACTGACTGACTGCTGCTGCTGCTGCTGCTGCTGCTGCTGCTGCTGCTGATGATGATGATGATGATGATGATGATGAGCCTGTGAGCAAGGCATGAGCGTCTCCGTGGAGCTGAAGTCAACCGTCGTAATAAATAAAGGTTTTACAAAAGGGGGGAAGTCTCAGGAGGCCCGGGTCAGCCCGGTTATTCTGAGCTGCTCTCTCAGTACCTTAAATATTTCATGGTCGGGATTATGTCATCCTGCACCGAGCCGCGCTACCGAGAAACAGACCAACAGACGGACAGACGGAGGGACCGAAAGAGGCGGGCCGAGACAGGACAGCAGACAGAGGGACAGACAAATCCAGATAAAGAGAGGAGGAGGAGGAGGAGGAGGAGCGATGAAGAAGACGACTCACAGTTCACAGACTAACTAACAGACGGAGAGACGGTCGTCTGCCGCTTCCCGATTGGAGCAGATAGGAATCCATTAGTGTCGAGTCAGCCAATCGAGCACAGAGACCGATCCTTATCTCCCACCTGTAATAGGGGAGCCAGCCAATCACAATCTAATAGAGGGACAGACAGCCAATGGTAATCAGTTTAGAGAGGAGAGCCAGAAGGACAATTAAAGTACAGGGTGATCCCTCCAATCAGAGGAGAAGAACAAGAACAAGAAGAAGAAGAAGAAGAAGTGATCTGGACGATGTCAGCAGTATTTGGAAACAGCATTGGAGCTTAAACCTGCTTATTTCTAATGAACAGCAGGGGGCGACACCACAGGCTGCAAAAGGAAGTCTGACTAAAATCTTATGATAAAATTAGTATTTAGTTGCCGTATGTTTCCGGACGACTGGATGTTTTGTACGACAGGACATGAAACATCTCATCACTCGGTACAACAGCTTTGGAAACAGTTGTTAATCTGATGAACCATTTCTGCAGCAGATATGTTTTTCACAAACATGTTGGAAACATAATGACCCAGAATATTAGAGTATGTTACATGAGGATAATATGTTCTGTAAACAAACCTCTTATTTTCCTCAGAATCCTGAGAGATTTAGTGACAAAACCAAACCAACCGGTTCTCTCCAGGACAGACAGTTTATCAGATTTTTTCTTTTCTGCAAATAACAAGAAATTAGATTTTTTTTTCACATTGAATCTCAGCTTATTTGTTTGAAACCATGTTGAGTAATTGAACAGATCATCATTTAGAGTGAAACCATGCACGTAAATAAACTATGTACGTAACGCAGTTCACTTACGTCATGTACGTAACTTTAACTTTAACTACTCAAACTGTGGTCCTTTAATAAACCTAAAGGTACGAGGACGTGTAACATACAGTCAGACAGTGAATCAGTACATGATGAATCTGCTGGTTGGTCTTTGTGGTCTTTTTTAAATCTTGGTGTTGTGTAAACTGATCCTGCAGCAGACACACTGACACAGACTGAAAACTAAAGGAAATGTAAAGTGTTTCTGCTCTTCTCTGTTTCCACCTGAGCCTCCTGTTCTGTCTGAACTGGGTTCGTTCTTCACAAGGACACCAGTATCGACCGGACGAGTTTGATCATCAGCTCAGTTTGTTTTCTCTCTTTGAAAACTTCTATTCTGGGTTACAGCCGGCTGCTAAAAGCCTCCCTGCTCTCCTCCTCTTTCTCCCCCTCCTCCTCCTCCTCCTCCTCCTCGTCTTTCCATCACCTTTTTCTGCCTCTCCTCCTTTTCCTAAATCTCTCCTTTCCCTTTTCTTCCTCCTCCTCCTGCTCTCGTCCTCCAGTGTAATCTACGGCCATGTTTAATTGATGGAGTGATGATGAAAGTTGCAGGAGGAGGGATGGTTGTTCCATGTTTTCTCCTCCTCTGGTGAAGGAGATCTGACTCTTTAAACAAACTGAAATCCTGCCTCTCTGTCTTCTGTGTCTCGTGCTCTTTTTGTGTTGTTGCTTTTCTTTCTTCTTTTAAATCTCGCTCAGGCTCCTCTTCAGTTCATGTCTGTAGTCGTGTTTCTGAAGGACCCTTCAGATCAAAGATTGACAGCTGATCAGAGAAGATCACCGTCCACTTCCACAATTACATCACACGGCTGGAGGCTGCTGTCACTCACAGACTGACTGACAGATCTTTAAATACAGAAATGCAGATACATCTGCTCACCCTCACATTCAGACTGATCTCCACCCGTCCTGCTTCTTGTCGGGCCGATCACAACTCTTTATTTAATATGTGGCAGGTTTGATGCACGAAGAGGAGCATCACTGGTCCAGATCTGAGAAATCTGTGCAGGTTCATGTTGTGTTCACGTTTCAAGGGCAGCTCACCAAACTCAGATCAAACTTTCAAACTAGTCAGCATAGCTTATTACTCACTCAAAATGCTGTCAGAAAGAAAGAGAGAAAGTTTCTACCCCTTTAAAACAAACCAAAGACCACCCAAACTCAGATGAGTCTGTATCACTTGGAAATAAAAAATGAAGTGAGAGATCTCAACACTTAACTGACAACACCAGTGTTACAAATGACACCAGACAAGAAAAGATGAGTGATGACGCTTCTTCGAGGCCCACTTTGATCTTAAAGGCGACAACTTTAGTTCATCCCCTCCTGCTTTGAATGAAACATTTGCTTAACTTAACTTTAACTCAACTGCTCATCGTCAAGAAACGTGCAGCTGCTGCTGATGCGTTGAAAGTAGACAAACTTTTATCAAAGTGTGTTTTCACACCTGTGCCTTTTTAGTTATGAGGAACTGGTCTGGATCTGATCTCAAACGAACTCTGGAGCGGCTCGTTTGTTGCAGCAACAAGATCCGACCTCAATCCGACCAAACTAGCAGATGTCCTCTGCAGGTCTGAGCTACACAGCTCGTCTGACGGCAGCAGGTTGTCTTTGCAAAGTGTGAAGCAGTTCAGAATTTTCAAGACGTGCATTCAGCATTCTGCTTGTATAGTCTGACACGTTTTGTTTCACTTGAATTTTTCTGTGTGAAAAGAAACTGAACCAAGTGGAAAACACTTGTCAACTGATTTGGACCACGATGAACAAAGTATACTGTAAGTGCTAAGAGTTCAGTTCAAAAGCCACATTTTTCCTCATCTGTTAATCTAAAAGTCAAGCTTCTGAATTATTCAGTAAACAACAAGGAAAGTATGCAGATGGCAGGTGTAAATATGTGAATAAAAAATTGCTGATTGAGCCTTTAATGAAATATGTTTGAAGTACAAAAGAGGTTAGAAATGAAAGAAAGGAGGAAATGAGTGAAGACATAACAAATGAGAGATTAAAGCAAAATTAAACAGAAGAAAAGAAATGGTAAAGAAAACAGTGATGCAATAAAGCAGAAAAATAAATAGACAGAAGAAGAAATTGTGAGTCACACTGAGTCTATTTTCAGCGATCAGAGTGGTTATTTAAGGCTGCAGAGCTTTTCAAGTTCAAACCCTCAGATCACAGCTGATAAAACTCTTCATGACAGAGAATCAAACAGGACAGAGTGACGAGACACGAGACGAGACACGAGACGAGACACGAGACGAAAATATTCTACTCCAGACCAGTTTGGAAACAAAAAAAAAAGTCCTCCGAGACAAAACTGTCCGGAAACAACAGTTAGCACTGGATTCAACAAACCTGAACCTTCAGATCAGGAAACATTTTTATGCTCTAAATCAGTTTGGTAAAACTCACATGGGTCATTTTGTTGAGGTATGAGAACTTGTAAATGAGTCTCACCACCCTGTTGTCTTCCTGGATTTTGGACTTTCTGTCCTCGCTGGATTAGATTTGACACAAACAGGCATCGTTGCTCAGCTCACTGCTGCCAAAACCAGTCCAAACATCTGCAGCATCATCACGTACGCTGATGACACTGCCCTGATCGTTGGTATCAGCAGAGGTGACGAGTCAGCATGCAGACAGGCGCTGAGTACAACAGCTGATGTGAATAAAACATAAGAGATGATAATGGACTTGAGGAAGTCCTGACCACACCACCACAACCCTGCAGCCTGTCAGCAGTCCTGCTGCCAAAACCAAACAAAAAAAACCCCTCAGGAGCGTCCAGTCTTCTCTGAACGGACGTGACTCAGGGAATTACCTGGGCGTGAAAAATGTCACGAGCCGGATTCGACCCTGAAGGAGCGAATTGATTCCTCTGATCCACAGAGAGAATCAGAGCGGGAATATAAATATAAACCCAGAATCAATGGGACATGTGAGCAGGAAGCAGTGCAGGGCTAATATTAGACTGCAAACACTCAGAAACCTGCAGATCAGTCCCAAAATAACACACACACACACACACACAATGCTGATTCTGTGTGTGCACTGAGCAACTGTACATTAAACATTTAAAACAGAGCACAGAGGAGGATATATCTGAGTTTGTCCCGTTCTTCATTATGACCTGATGTCAACAGTCAGAAGAGAACTGGGACTCCTGAACTCCTCCAAACATGCAGGAAGGTGAAGTCAGAATAGATTTTGCTCAACAAATATACTCAAACAGCAGACTGGACACATCAGAACATTGGTTACCAACCTGAGGTCCGGGCCCCAGAAATCACAGGGGCCCCCGAGACTGTTTCTGCCCTTTTGCACATTTCAACTAAAATCACAATTTCAGGCTTCGTCCACTTTTTCCAAAATCAATTTCAAGACTTTTCAAGCTTTGATGTATTTATATACACAATGATTATTTCTCCTCTTCATCACATTGTATCAGATATTCTTCTGCTTTTATCAACCAAAGTTATTTTATTCAGCTTTCCTTAGATACCACTGCAGATAATACAGAGCCTGTTACAGCCGTCCTGACTTTGGTTTTCTTTTCTTTTCTCCTCCCCTTTTCTATTTCTGGTTACAAGGAGTTAAACCCCTCATAAATGTTTAAGAACCTACACACACACACACACACACACACACTCACACTCACACACACACACACACACACACTCTCACACACACACTGTCCCTCTGGTTTACCGTGTGTGTATGAAGCATGTTTCCGCTGGTCAGATATCTGATATTAAAGGATCTCATGTGTCATATAAACTGTATGTTACGTATGTTAATCATGTCTCCTGTTGTGACCTGATCTCTTCTTGACTCCACTGAGAGAAAAATCCACAGTCTGACTTCTAAGAAAAGAGAAGACACAGATCACGAGGACGTGTCCCACACTGTGGCTGCTCAGAGACAAGTGAACACACAGCAGGAGCTTCTGAGGAGCTCAGGACTGTACGGAGCAGCTGAGAGGCTCAAATATATAAAGTACTGTCAGAAAAATACTCAACAGTAAATAACCATTTGCAGATGCAGATGTAATGTTTCAGTATAACTCAGTGTGGACAGTCTGCTGGTCGGGTGATGACTACATCATGCTGGGCTGCTCAGTTTAAAAGGGTCTTCTTGTCCCACCACATGTCTTTAACTTATTTGTGTTACGCTAGAAACAAAGTCAGCTGGTTACTGAGAAAGTCGGGTTATGACAACAGTAGTGGCTCGATTATAAGAAACACACTGACAGCAGCTCGCAGGAGAGAAACACTGCTGCCAACTGAGCATCTTGAGTTCACCTGAAAGGAGATTTAATGAGAAAATAATAAACAGGATATGGAAATCTAATGTCCAACAGCTTTTCTCCCGTCTGCAGCAGAAATATACGTCTTGGTGGTCACAAACAAAACTCCAGCAGTAAATCTACAAATGAGTCGACTCAGATCACATGATCTCAGCCAACACATGTACGGACAACATGTTTTAAAAACTGTGGAAGTTTTACTTTGAAATAACCACCATCACAATGCTCCTGAGAACAGCTAACAACTGCTTCACTCGTCTCTCAGAGCAGTTTGAAGACTCCCCCACCAGTGAAAATCATGTTTTTAACCTTGCTGGCATTTTTTAATGTGCTATAAGACACATTAGCAGCATAATAAGCAGTCAAAGACCAGGTTCCACCTTGGACCTGCAGTGTACCAGAGAAAGACGTGTTCTGCTGTCAGTTACAAAGCTGCAAAAGGAGAAATTGTCTCTGATCTGAAAATCAGAGGGAAATTGTTCCTGCCAAACCTCCAGAAAAAAACTTTTGCAATTGTCATTTTCCAGAGAACAGATAAAAAACAGTTGCCTGGGTTCTGACCTTCGAATCCGTCCACTGACTGATTCTCTGAATATGGACATGCTGTGTAACAAGTTGATGATTCAGTCTAATATCAGGCTAAAAAAAACAGATGGGTTTTGCCAAAACTTAAACCGAAGCCCAGTGTTGTTCATCTATTTATCCTGTGGACACGGCGAGGACGAGCCAACGTGTTTTCTTGTGAATTATCTGTTGACTGTTTCCAACAAATCTGCAGCGTGACAGATAATGTTAGCCAGCGTTAGTCTGCCAAGTCACATGATGATTCATGTCTGATGCTGACGGGACATTTTAATTTTATGTGGCTTCATTGGGGATGTTGATGAAGAATATTGTAGCAAACGTTACTCAAAACAGTTTGACAGATCAGCTGCTGAATTAAACGTGGAGACGACTCGTGTTTTTACTCCACACAGCTGCCATGACGACAGCGGCGCTGACAGGTCTCACTCACATCCTCCACCTGTTCATGTGTCACATGCTGCTCACCTGTGTTACTGTCAGACGTCTCTTTACAGCACGTCACTCAATGTTTAGTTTGGCATTTATGTGACAGACAAACTGTGGTAAAATTTAAAAACTTAAATACACGTAATACTGTCAAAATACTACAGAATTTCTAATGAAAATACATAAAAGATCACTGAAATGTTTTAATATCAGCCTCCTCTGTGGTTACAATCAAGCTGCAACATGCATGTGCATCATCAAGCTAAACTATGGTGTAAGTGAAGAGAATGAATATTAATGCTTCAGACACAATCATGGCTCCAAGTGGGAGAAATGCAGCTCTGAAGTGGATGATGGTGAACTGAACACAAGAGCTGGTGACGATTTAACAAGCAGCAGTAAATGTTCAGTAAACCTGCTCAAATCAAACGGTGAGAAACAGTAAGATGGTTCTTAGAGAGCTAAATATTCTGTGAGGTGGTACGCACTGTAAAAAGTCTGAGAAATGCTGGTTTAGATGAATTAATTAGATGATGTTGATATTAATTCAGATAATTCTGACAGAATGAAGTCTTGAAGAGAATATGTTATAATAAAGGTCTTCCTCTTTAGCTGCAAGTGTAGCGTGAGCAAGAGAAGGTAATTCAAGTGTATATGGCTCGTTGAAGAAGTTTGCCTTCAGGGCTTTCTGCCAGGAAGTGGCTTTCTGGTGTTTATGTGCATGAGCACATGTATGGCTGATTTATTATGACTGTAACATACAGTAGTTTTACAGTGTTTGATGAGGTTGAGCAGGTAAACTCCAGCTGCAGGTGAGCAGCAGAGGAGACAGAGGCGGGGCTAATTTGCATATTCATAGAACGAGGCAAACTAAATGAAGCAAAAGTGCAGCGTTGCTTCTAACCTAGTTTTGGGCATAAAGGGACTTTTTAAAATCTGTTATTTTGATGAACAGAAAAGATTTTGATGGCAGGAGAGAAACTTTAAAGACAGTTTTCAGCCCCTGTGAAGCGTCTGTTGAATGAGCAGCTCTGAATCCTCTACTCAACATGTAACAGACAGTTCTGTATGAACATGGATCTGAATAAATCTGAACTGATCCTTTAACATTTGAACACATCCAGCTCTCTGTGTTTACTGTGTCCTCGGGGAGCGTTCCACTCGTCTACATCAGATTAAAATCTCCTTTTCTCTACATCTGCATCTCTCTGTTTTCTCTGTTTCTGCGCCTCCTTTCTTCCTATTTTCCGCCCTCTCATTTTCTCCTGTATTTACATCTCCCACGCTCTCTCCCCTCCTCCTCCTCCTCCTCCTCCTCCCTCCATCTCTCCCTCTTTGTTATTAACTCATGTCGGTTTGTCGCTGAGAGGAAGCTCACGTTGTTTCTGAGCGTCTCTAATGTGTTTTATTTGTTCATTTTGCATAATCCACATTTCTGTGTTTATTTTTACTTCACACACACACACACACACACACGTGACTGAGACAATCCATCTGTGTGTGTGTGTGTTTAAATATCACATGATGTGTGTTAAATGTTTCAGATCGTCTGACATGAAGAAGAAGAAGAAGAAGAAGAAGAAGGGAGACAGATGTGGGAGGAGAGGGAAGGAAAGAAGTGAGAGAAACCGAGGATTTAAAGAAAACAAAAGGAGGTAGAAAGACAGAAAGAGGAGACAACAGGGAGGAGAGAGGGAAGGCAGGGAGTTAAAGAGGAGTTTAAAACTGGAGGAAAGGAAGGAAGGAAGCTGACGACAAGATGAAAAGGAGGAAAAGAGAAAGAAAGAAAGAACTCTTCAGTAGAAAGCAGAGGAGAGACAGAAGAGGAGAGAAAAGGAGAGATGGAGTAGCAAAGTGAGGAGAGATTAAAAAGATGGGATGAAGGCAGGAGGAGGAAAAGATGTGGTATAAGTGGAAAGAAGAAGACAGAAGAGGAGAAAATGGAGCTGTCACAGGAAAGGAGGAGAAACAAACAGAACAGAAGAAGAGGAGGGGGAGGTATGGGAGGAGAAAATGGAAGATAAATAAGTGAAGGAAAGGAGAAGTAGTGTGAAAAGAGTAGAAAGAAGGGATGAGGAAGAAATGAGTCGAGACAAATGAGGAGGAGAGGAAAGAGAAGAAGAAAGAGAGAGGAGGGGAGGAAAAAGGAGTAAATGAGGGAAGAAGGAAAAGGAGGAGAGAAAAATGAGAAGAAGGGAGGATGGGACGAGGAGGAGGACGAGGATGCACTCAGACGCTGAGAGGAAATAATTGATGAGAGGAAAAGTTCTCTCCTCCTTCACTCTGCCTCTCGCTCTTTTTTTTTAATCTGTTTATCTGAGCCTTGTTCGCCCAGACGGAGCAGCTGCAGCAATTAGGGTCAGAAGAAGAAGAAGAGGGAGAGGAGGAGAGGAGGAGAGGAGAAGAAGAGAGGTTTCAGTTAAAATAACTACTTAAAGATGTTCTTAAAACAATTAAGATCACAAAAATAATGACAATCCGTGCACACAGATGTGTGGATTACAGTGGGACTGTCCCAGACTAAGATTCAGATTTGGCTGTTTAATACAAATATTTAATGATTTTTTCTAATTTTTTCAGTTCCATAGACCGCACCAAATCCCTCTATCAGCCTACAAGAGTGTGTTTTACCAGGAATACTCACATTTTAATGCCTTTCTTCATCATCTGTGATGTGAAAACATCAGATTTTCACACCATCAGAGACAGAAAGTGTGTGTCCTCCTATAGTCCGGCGCCATATGCGCTGCACTCTCCGCACTCCTTCACTGCACGAATTAAGAATTTATTTCAACCAAACCAGAGCTGGTGACTGTTGGAACAGTGGAAAGATGAAGCGAGATGTTTTTGGTGAGTTTTATTTAGTTTCTGTCGAGTTTGAATGAAGTTGGTGATTATGATGATAAAATATTTGTAAATGGAGGAAAAAAAAATCTGTTTCTGGTGAAACCAACCGTCTCTTCCTCTTTAAAAAAAAAAATCTCTATGACTGTATTGATCCTTTCCATTATGTTGTCAGACACTAGGCAAGAACAATCTGAGCCTGTCAGAGACAAAAACAAGCGTCAGCTGCCCTGCGCGCTCCGCGGTGCTCTCTGGTGAAGCGTCTGACAGCGCGTCAGCCGGCCTGCGTGCTCCGCGTTGCGCTGCGGTGAAGCGTCTGACAGAGCGTCACTGCGTGCTCCGCGGTGCGCTCTGGTGAAGCATCTGACAGTGCGTCAGCCGGCCTGCGTGCTCCGCGTTGCGCTCCGGTGAAGTGTCTGACGGTGCATCAGCAGCGCTCCGTTTCTATCACTCTTCTCTGCTTCCATCACAGTTAGTTTTATGGTTTGTGGTGATTCAGACTCGGTTTGTAAAGTTTACAGCCTGTCATGATGTTGCTTTGATCTGTGTACAAAGATGCAGATAAAAAAACAAGAACTGAAACTTGTTTACCGACGACTCATATATCTTCTTTCATCAGGTAAAGCAGTGATATGTAACCATTGCATATGCAAAAAAGAGTCTTACAGTCCATCTAATGTGTTGCAGCCATAGACTGTACTTTACATAGGTTATAATACTGTTTAATATACTATTTTACTGTTTTATATTACTATTTAATATAAGTGAGTTGTCCCCCCCAACCCCTCCTCACCAGACATGACAGAGACAGGCAGGCTGCAGGAGCTCTGCAGGATGCACGCAGCCTTGTAAACTGACAGTAAAAGCAAGGATGAGTTCTCCACTGTGAGTTGATCAGAGGTTTATAACTGTCAGTTTTCTGTCAATGTAAAGTTCAGCCTGTTATCCTGAAAACAAAAATAAATCCACACTCAACATGAGTTCTGCCAAACTCCATTAACATTTTCTCAAAGATGACATAGGCTATTTATGCTTCCCCTAACATATCAGGACTATTTCACAAAATGGTGTGATGTTGGGCTGAGGTGGACAAACATGACAGCTCCCCAAAAGTGATGCCAGAACATCTGGATTAGTGGAAATCTGCCTGAACATGAGGGTGGGCAGAAGAATCCAGTACAAAAGAAACATGAGCTTGCAGATTATTCTGGTTCCAACTAAAAGGCCTCAGACTGCAGCTGCAGTGAACACAAACAGAGCGAGACCAGAATGAAGTGATAGTAAAACAAAACGAGTGCACACGACTCAGAGATGTTCCTCTGTGAGGATTATAAAGGAGGGAGGAGGTGACGGATGGAAAGAGGGCAGAGAGAAGGAGGGACGAGGTGTGGAGGCAGAGATATAGGGCTGTGGATGGAGGGATGAGGAGGGGCGTTCACAGGAGGAAGATGAGATAACTGAGCTGAGCAGCAGGAGGAAGAGGAAGAGGAAGAGTGGAAGCATGAAGGAGGGAGGGACAGAAAATTACATGACGGAGGGAGGAAAAGTAAGAAAGAAAGGATGGAGGAAGATGTAGAGAAGGAGGGCGAGGTGTGGACAGATAGATGGTCCCTGCAGAGCGTCCAGTCATCTGGAAAACTAGGACACACACACACACACACACACACACACACACAGTTTTTGTACTTTACACCACAGACACTGAGAATCCTGCTCTCTGATTGGCTGGCAGGTGACTGTAAACTGACTATTAACACCAAAACTGAACTTATACAAAATACTGTAGCTAAAATATCTTTTAAACCTGTTTCATCTGCTCTTTACTATACATTTTGTCTTCAGATCTCTGTGTCTGTGTGTCTGAGCGTCTCTTCACTTCTCATCTGTACTGAAAGTCTTCGAATGAGTGTGAAGAGAAACTTCAGTTGTAGAAAATGTTAACACACGACTGTAATCTTCAGACACAAACATTGTCCCCTCGAGTACAACATCTGGTCCAGCTGACGCAAACACACGACCCCGGTGAACCGGCACGGTCCCGTTCCCAGGTCCTCATGTTTTTGCCTCTGTGTCTCTCTCATGGTTTGAGATTGTTTGTCAGTTGTTTTCCTTCTTGTTTGTGTGACTTTACTTCCTGTCTTTGTCATTTTCCCGCCCTTTTTGATGCTGTCACATTAGGTGCATTGGAGATTCCTGCGGAGAACTGATCACTGGTGATCACCGCGCAGCGCACGCCAGTTATATTTGTGTCAGACTTGATCCCAACTTGCTCTGACGTCACGCACACATGGTCAGGCAGCCTACAGGTGAGCTAACAGGATGCTAGTGTCACTTCCTGTATATTCTCTAAAGTCTGCTGGAAACTGTCTGACTGGACCGCAGCTTTTTGTCTCCGCCTACTGCTGCCACCGCCTGATCTCGTCTACCTTCCAGGACCAGGCACAGTTAATCTCAAACGAGCCTAATGTGTCAAATAAAACAAGACGAAGGACCAAAAAATGCAAAGAACGACGAAGAACCAGTTCAAATGTAGTTTGATTACAGAAAAATGTATAACAGGCTTACGTGGAAGGCTGGCAGGTCAAAACCAGGAAATCAAAACAGAAATACAGAAAACCAAGGAGGCCAAACGAAGAACACAAAAATACAAAAAGTGAAACACAAGTCCAAGGCAAGGGAGACGACGAACTGAGACAGAAACAGTGAAACAAGAAGATTTAATGGACGAGGAAATAACAACAAATGGTTTAAAAACAGGAAGTTAATTCACAGAAACAGGAAGGAAGACAAGGACTACAAAATAAAACCAAAGTTCCATAGTATATTTTTTCTTTTCTCTTTTTTAGACCTTCTTTACTTAAACTATTCTGGGTCCTCCTGGACAGATTTGTGACTCTATGACTTTTCCCAAACGTCCTGTAAAATGGTGACAAGAGAAACTGCTGAACTTTGGTTTTTCTCGCAGACTTTGGCTCTTGAACTTTTCTGATCACTCATATCTGCTCACACACACACACACACACACACACACACACACACACACACACACACACCGTGAATATCTCACCTCTGGTCCTCATTCTTCATATTACACTAAACAGCTTAAATATGATCCTCTCTTCTCTCTCTGTCCTTTTCTTTATCTCTGCTCTGACATTTCCTCCTGAAACTTCACTCTCTGTAAATCAGCTTTCTGTGAAATCTTTGCTCTGATCCTCTGCTGCTGTGCGACCCGGCGGAGCTCGGAGGAGACGGAGGGCTGACGGGGGGG
>JAJHUR010135717.1:2078-4578 GCA_027495735.1 Lutjanus campechanus | reverse complement strand
ATTTTGTTGTTTTGTGTGATCTGAGTTACTAACTGCTGTTAACAACTGAACTTCATGACCCTCACTGGTCTGCACCAGAAATACGAGTCATTTAAAATATTTTTATTTGATTGATGAATAAAGCTGGTTAGCTGTCACCTCTAAGATGGGACTCAGCCACCTCAGACTCTCTCCATGTAATCAGGGGGGAGGGATGCAGTTTGTCAGTTTAGCAGTGTTGCAGCTGTTCTTAAACTTTTCAAGTCATGAAAGGTTCAGGTTGGTGTTCGCAGCCCCTCCATCAGCTGTCCAACACATGACAGCTACCAAACTCTACATTTTTGAGTGTCTGTCCCTTGTATTTAATGTCTTTTAGGGGCTGATGTCACTGAAAATGCAACCCCCAGATTGAGAACCACTGGTTATAACTAGAAAGTGAAAATAAGTTTGTATCTAGTCTGTGTCAGAATAAACTTTCATAAAATCAGCCAACAGACCAACGTGTAACCACATTCAGCACAGACAGGCGGACGTTAACCTGCAAGGAGACCAGGCTGCTGCTGCTAACAATGCTAACGTTAGCATCCTCAGTCTGAAGAGATAATGTGTTAAGTGAGCTGTTGTTATATTTTGTAGGATAATGTGAAAAGTGTCAGACATTTCAGCTGCATTTATAAATAGATTTGATCATTGAAGAATGTGATCAGATGGCTCCTAATACATGCAGTGTTTAATATTATTATCATTTACTGTTTTCTGAATGTTATCCTGCGTTTAGACGTATCCAGTCTAAATGTTTAATCAGTCACATGGAGCATCTGCAGCTGCATGTAGACATTAAACAGAAGAGGCCCGAGAGTGGAGCCTTGAGGAACTCCACACCATGTTTTTACGCTTAGATGTGTAATAATCAGCTGACACAAAGTAGTCCACAGTCCTGCTACTACTGACATGTCTGTGTCTGCCCTTGGACTACACGCTGACAGGCTGTGGGGATTTAAAGCTTACAAAAGGATGTGAACAGATTCAAAATAAAGCCATGAGATTCTGTTTGGGTGTGTGATCCTTCTACATTTATCTTTTATTTCAAAAAGTGCAGCATGAGGAAGAAAAGTTGATTCTGGTTTAATTAAAGATTTGATTTGCCGCTGAGAGTTGGAATAAGACAAAATTTAGAGGGATAGTTTAATTAAAACTAAGTTTAGTTTAAGTTTATGAAATAAATCTGCAGATGCTCTAGTTTAAGATGAGAACAGATTTGTTTATTGATTTCAGTTTCTGAACCACGATAAAGGTCAAAATGTCGCCTGCAACAGTTGAGGTAAACTTTGTTTCAGTCTGTATACTGCAGTCAATAAACAGGCTGAAGGGTCCAGTAGCGTGAGAGACTCACACACACACGACCTGTTACATAATCTCCACCAGGCGTGACTGAACATATGATTTAACCTTCAGTTACAGAAAAGTTAAACCCTGACATGTGTGTGTGTGAGAGCAGCAGTAGCAGATCGTGGTGTGTGAGTCTGTTTTATGAATGTGAAGCAGGTGGGAAAAAAACATGTTTATTGTTCCTGCATGAATAAAGATGAACATCATTACACACACGGAGTGCAGCTGCAAAAAGGTCACTGACTTTAAGATAAAAGCCTGAGAGGAGCAGCTGCTGCACGCTGATGTCCAACACAACTAAAGTTCAAAAATACCACCGGTATTATGTAATATTATTAGAAAGTCAGTTTGTCTTGAAATAAGGAACCATTTCTTCATTTTGAGACAAAATGAACATGTTGAAGGTGTCTCATTGGCTCATTCTGACTGATATTTCTCACTATGTTCAGGACTTTAACAAACTAAACAACCAATGGATTAATGGAGAATAATTATCAGATTAATCTGTAATGAAAATAAATTATATATCAATAAAAATATCTAATGAGATCAGATTCAACAGTCACAGTCTGACATGTTTCACTGCACTGAAGACTTTTACTTTGAATCATTTCAGTAAATTTTCTTGATTATAATTACAATTTTTACATGTAACAGAGAATTTTTTACAGTGTGCTATAAAGGATCTGTTCTGCATGAAGAATGGAAACAGGAGAAACTGATAGATGTGTTCAAACTTTTACTCAAATCAAACTCGTCACAAAACTTTCTGACTTCATGAGGTCAAAGGTCAACATCTAAGCTGTGAACTATTAATGACCAATAAATAAATAACAGACAACTGCTCAGGTAAACCTCTACAGACTCATTTTCAAAGCGACGAGGGGTAAATGATTAACTGATTAACCATTAAAAATTGAACCGATTAAAAATGTATTAATCGATAAATCGGATGCACACCTCGCAGCATCTGCAGGCGTTCACTCAGGTCCTGATCAGCTCATCTGATCTGAGCTGCTGTCCAGGGTCCAGACAACCACAGACACTTACACAGAAAGCCTCAACGGTGGTCAACATCTCTGAGACACTTAAAAAATTAATGAGGGGGTAAAATTAATACAAATTAAAAGGA
>JAJHUR010135716.1:19501-41960 GCA_027495735.1 Lutjanus campechanus | reverse complement strand
AGAATGTCATTTTATAGACATGACAAATTTATAGTTTAAAGTCTTCATCAACAAATGTTAACTATCGTATCGTTTTCACACTGTATTGAACCGTATCGTTCTTAAACTGTATTGAATCGTATCGAATCGCTCTGCCTTAAAAAGATATCGTTTTTGAATCGAATCGTAACCTCTGTATCTAGATACATATCGAATCGGCTTCATGCCAGAGATACCCAACCCTAGTAGGAACCAGGGGGGATGGGGGGGACGTGTCCCCTCCAATATTAGAGACAGGCGCATTCGTCTCACCCAAAAATTATACCACGGAGGACATACTCAAGAGGGATGCAGGAGCCCAGAGCACCAACGAACTGGCCAGATGTATGGAGAATCGGGATGACTGGAAGCAACGATGGAAGGCTTGTCTGAGGACGACTTAGAGAGAGAGGAGAAAAATATTTGATTTTTAAATCTTTAACTCACGTGCTTTTATTTTGAAAGCGCAACGCAGCATCATGTCACTGGCCCGCCCGCCCCTCCCTCACCGGCTCGGAGAGTGTTTGGTCTCTCACGACAGACAGTTTGATGACAGAAACTCTTTTGGACGACAGGGGCGGCTGTGGCTCAGTGGTAGAGCGGGTCGTCTCCCAATCGAAGGGTTGGTGGTTCGATTCCCGGCTCCTCTAGTCTACATGTCGAAGTGTCCTTGGGCAAGACACTGAACCCCGAACTGCTCCCGGTGCTGCGCCACCGGTGTATGAATGAGCGTGAATGAATTCTGATGTACAGGTTGGGTCTTCTGTAGAAGAAGAAGCCACCTGTCATTAGTGTGTGAAAGTGTGTGTGAATGGGGTAAATGTGATGTAATTGTGAAAGCGCTTTGAGTGGTCTATAAGACTAGAAAAGCGCTATATAAATACAGTCCATTTACCATTTACCACCAGAGTTAAAGCAGTCTGTAGGGAACGTTGCCATGAATATGGCTTGTCTATAACTTCTTGTTGTTAGTTTACATTCACATTTAGAAACCATATCTTTTTAGTTAAATCATCTTAATCCTGGAATGGTCACTCGTCCATTATTTAACTGCTAACTTTGTCAGTGTTCCCAAGTAACGTCAACGCTAGCCAAAATGTTTTGTCATCTCATCTCAGCACATGTATGACATTATATTAGATATTACGTGCAATAATGTCTTATCAGGAGAATGATATTAGCTACATAGAGTAGTGAGGCAGTTGAAGCAATGAAATGTGGAGAGACTGAGGAAGCTCAGGTGAGGTCTTAAATTGATTATTGAAATATGTATTAGCCTGTTATTACTTTTTAAAAACAAACAATTTTATCATGAGAGGAAGAGTAATACATTCAGGGAAAAGACAGGAGAGCCAGGTGGAGCTTCATGGTGTGAGTTAAGGTTTAAAAATCATATTATTGATTATAATAGATCCAGAAAGGAGAACAGGTGAGGACTGATGTCGGGTTGATTTTTTACAGATAAATTTTCAATAATTATTTTATTATTTCCACAGTACTATAAGGGTTTGGGTTATGATTAGGTCATCAGCTGCACTAGAACACCCCACTAGTGTTCTGTATATTTATATGGTGAAATGCTACTAATAAGTGGATTTTTTCCCTGTTTAGTTTTAAAATGAGCCACCTTTATGCTCAGGAGCTGTACCTCAGACGTACATCTCTGAAGTTATTTTGTATGTTTAGGAGCAACAATGCAGCAACACGAAGGAGACAGGAAAAGGAGAGGATGGTACAGGGCTTGAGGTGAGGTCTTAAAATAAATTAATTAGTGAAAACCTTTACTGTAAGGGTTAGGTTATGCTGTAAACAGAGTTGACAGTATGAGCCTATACATCTGCAAATCAGTTGTTAAAAGTCTTCATTCTGTATGATAAAAACCTTAACAGATACTTTTTTTAGCTTTCGTAAGTCAAATGCTGATACTGTACATTACTATATGTAATGTTGTCTGTTGTAAATACATGAATGCCATGCAGGGACATCAAGGGCTTGAGGCAGGGAGTCAAAGTGAAGGAGAGACAGGAGCAGACCAACAGGTAAGAGAGCGTAACATAACAGTAGATATTTTACAAGAGTTCACAAAAAAGTGGAAAAATGGGATTACTTGCTTGTAGTACGGATCTGTCAGGTTTCCGATATGTGCCCCCCCTTCCATGTTAAACTCATTCCTACGCCCTTGGCGCCAATTCACAACAAAGTTGTCTCAAGACACTTTACATATAGAGTAGGTCTAGACCACACTCAGTAATTAATTATATTTACATCCAACAATTGAAACAATTCCCCCATGAGCAAGCACTTTGGCGACAGCGGCGAGGAAAAACTTCCTTTTAACAGGCAGAAACCTCTGACAGATCCATGACTCATGGTAGGCGGCGATCTGACAGCACCGGTCGGGTTGAGAGGGAAAGAGAAGAAGGGCAAGAAAGAGGGGAGGTGGGAGGGTGGAAGAGAGAGAGAAAAGAATAGAAGCAGAGAGAACAGTGGTAACAGAACATCAATAGTAAAACTATGTTTTGTGTTCTTTTTTTTGTTACATTTTATCCGTGGTCTCCATTCACTGCAATTGTACTGGATTTGACTGCAACCCTGTTTTCTGCTGAAACTCCAGGATTGTTTCGTGAACTGAAGATCTTCACCCATCCTCACATCAGCATAGGGGTGAGTACATATTGAGTGTACTATCATTCTGGGGTGGAATATCACTTTAATCTAGTGTGTCAAACTGTAAAAACAGTTTGAAAAAGACACACACACCCAGAGCCCAATGGGTTGGGTGCTGGTTTCACTAGGATCACAACAACAATATGTAGTTAAGGATTTTAACGAACATTCAGAGGTATAGGATGGTGATGATAAATGAATGTGAAGGGGAGGGGTGAAGGTGGATGGAAGATGTCATGAGCAAGGCTGGTCCAGATGGTGTACTGAAGACTGGACAGAGGGACACTCAGTGTGGGGGTTCCGTCTCTGTCTATTTCTGCCTAGAGCTTAGATCGGGCCCAAAAAATCCGGCCCGACCCTATACCGAGCCCGTGCACTTCGTGTCCGAGCCCGGCCCGGCCCGACATATTAACTGTAATTATGAGCCCGAGCCCGATTAAAACCCGACTTTTTTTTTTTTTTAATCCGTGCCGTGGGCTGTTTAAATTCGGCGGCGGCACTGTTCAGAGTCCTGACTCTCCTGCAGCAACCTCTATGCTGTTGTCAGTGTACTCATACCTCTGACTTTCCATCCACTGTGCTCAAACTCAGCTCTCCTGACTTAATTTTTTTCTTTATATTTTCCAACTCCATGCTGCTCAGCTGCTCCAGGTACGAGCTTGAGTAGACTGGTGATGCTTGCAGTGTGTGCGGCTGTGCGCATGGCGCGCCTTGTGCAAGTGAAGGAGACGTGATGCTTGCAGCAGTGTGTGTGGCTGTGCGCACCGCTGTGCGCGTGAACAAGATGTGATGCTTTTTTCAACACTCGTTGGCTTACTTAACGAAAAATAAATAAATAAAATATTGCTGGTTACGGCTTTTCGGCCTGGCCCGCGGATATTGGTCTGAAATGTCGGCCCGACCCGGCCCGCAATCAGGTCGGGTTCGGGCCGGGCTCGGGTACGGGCCGAGAATCTAAACTCTATGACTGAATGAGACATGGGAGAGGTATGCACTAGATTGAACCAGGAGGGATGAGAGAAGGGGAGAGGATGTAGAAAAGGGGAAAGGGTGGGTCTAGCTCAGGTCTCTGTCCAGGGAAGGCTGAGCAGATGACATCTCTGTAGAGTGAGAATGTGAGGGCAAATTCAGAGGGAGTCAAGTCTTTGGACCCGAGAAGTTAAAAGGTGGCGGAGCTGCGCTGAACCAGACTGAGTCTGAATTTCTCTGGGCTGACTGGTGTCATTGATGCATGGCTGAAGGAGTTGGACCAAGGAGGGAGTTGTAGGTTTCAGCAGTGAGGATCACTTCCGTGAAAAGCTGCAGTTCCTCGGCTGCCGCTGGGGGCTGGCTCCAGAAGTGAACAATTCTCCATAGACCCCCATGTTAAAATAGTCAACTTTACAGCCTAAAAAAACATATTTACAGCCTGGTACATTTTTTGTGTTTGGTCTATATTGATAGTTTCCACCTCCGTGAACACTGTGGGGGTATTTAATTAAAATAATTAAATATTAAATATTAAACATTTTAATATATTATTATTATTATTATTATTATTATTATTATTATTATCATCATTCTTTTTATTGTTATCATTAATAATAATGACAATAATAATAATGTTTTTAACGTTTTAATATATTTTATTAATATGAAATAATAATGATTGTTTCACAGTTAAATAATAGGGTACGAGCGCTCGCTGTGTGTCGCGGTTGCACGGGGTCGAGTTAGTCAGGTCGGACTCGGGGACTGTCGTGCGGTGGATGTAGCTGCGTGTAGCTGCCGTTTAGTTTGTTGGCCTAGCTGATTAGCTGAATAGCCTTAGGCTAGCTCGGTTGCTCCGAGCTAATTGAGCGTGTTCTCGGCCGGCTGACCCATAGAGTAACCGCCTCTCTGCCAAATATGGAAAGTACACTCCCACTAAATTCCAAGATGGCGCAGCTCAAATGCCCATGGTTTGGTCACAAAACCGACTCCCCGAAACCAATGGGTGACGTCACGGGTGCTACGTCCATGTTTTATACAGTCTATGAGTTGGACTAGATCAACATAATTACCAGTGAGAATCTGGTGGCATACAGTGGAGGAGACAGGAGAAGGAGGGTGACAGAGTGATGAAGCTGGCTGGCTGGGTGGTGCTGCTGTGGCAAGAGTGTAATTATTAGCACAATCGGACAAAAACATGTGGGTGTTGGGCAGGCACAGCACCAGGATTTCAATTTTGGATGGGCCTGTTAATTATAAAAGGTAAGACTGTTTCCAACTGGCAGTCTCACTTAAACAAAAATGACTGGTATGCTGTGGAGGGTGACTAGCACTTCCAGTTGATTATGACACTTTAAAATCTTTTTAAAAAACACTTTCAGTGCCGAGATAGCAGACGTAGTTCGTATTTATTTCAAGTGGCACAGGATATGTCCTTACCTATATTTTTGCTATGGATCAAATAGATCAATACATCAATTCATTAAGAAAACTGACATTTTAATTCTTGCTTGTACTGGAGCCCTTTGATTTGCTGCATTGGGCTCTTGATCTGCTGTGCTGCCGGTGAAGCAAAATGGAGGAGCAGGAGCCATGTTGCTTTGAGTGGCTGAAGGAAGGGTAGAGGAAGGGATGGTGGGATGAAAGGATATACTGTATGTGCACAGGGATTTTGTGAAGCCTGCGAAGACAGGGATGAAAAGAAAAATGATGTCAGCTGACAGAAGTCAGTAGTAGAGGGAGCAGACACAGGGGTACATACAACCTCCCCCTCCACCAGGAGAGGATGATGCTGCAGGCTGCAGCCATGACAGAGGAACCTGAGTGATGTCACGGCTGACGACGAAGCCGGAAGTGCAGTTGTCACTGCGGCAATGGATGCTGAATAGAGCTGAAATGGCTTGAATTTATTGTCAGTGCAGTGGAAATGGATGCCTTTCTTTCTCAGGAAGCATTGGAGACAGGTGATGGTCCAGTTTCTCATGTCGGGCTGTGACTGTGGACGTGGAGACTGCCAGGTTGGAGATGAAGGTGGAGTACAAGGGTGCTGTGTTTGGTGACCAGAGGCTCTACACCGACGTGAGTGAGGCTTCCAATGGGTAGGAGGAGAAGCGGGATGCTGCGCTCAATACATATAATACAGCAATATACATAAATGACATAAACACAGTGCACAGTTTGTGTACCCCAGTGGATTAGTAGTCCATTCTTGGACTCAGATTAGATAGCCGTCATTATGTACTTACTATTAGAGACACCTTTGTTCAACTATCATAAACTATTGAGAGGGTGAAACATCAGATGTACAAGACACAGCAATCAAACATACCAGGAAACAATACTATGTATCATCATAAAAGGGAAACAATATGGGGTAATGAGTTATATTAAACAATGTGTATTCACAGAAATGATCAGAAACAAATGATAAACAAATTGATCAGAACTACCAAAGCTGGAGGGCAGGCAACTGTCTCAGATCTTCTCAGAAATCTTCTTTCTGGAAACTAAAAGTCATCCAGCTCCAATAAAAAACCTTGGTCATGAATCAACCCTTACATGAGAATCTGTCCAAACTAAAATAGTCTCTC
Source organism: Lutjanus campechanus (assembly GCA_027495735.1). Taxonomy (NCBI): domain Eukaryota; kingdom Metazoa; phylum Chordata; class Actinopteri; order Lutjaniformes; family Lutjanidae; genus Lutjanus; species Lutjanus campechanus. The sequence goes on along the minus strand of JAJHUR010135716.1, from coordinate 35,715 downwards.
TCCCAAGTTAACATGTGATGTAATGGGAGTTTTGTGAGTGGTGACATCAGCCCACTGAGGAATACCAGGAATTCTGGGAGAGTGAGTCTGAGGCAGAACAAGCAAACTTGTGTTTGCTTCTATTCAAGCGTTCCTCTGGGCGATGACAGAACAGCAAATCACTCTTATATGATTTATCTAGAAATAGCATTTGGGAAATTTACAGTCTTATTAAAAAGATTAGTCACCGGTGCTGACTGATCCTGTGTCTGTGATTGTGATATAATGTGGTGATGAATGAATTATACAGAGCCTGAAATGTGTCATTGTTTTTGCCATTTTTATTCCATGACTGGTGTGTGAGGCTGCACATGTGGATGTAATGCCCTGTAATCTGTTAGCTCATAAGCAGACATCTGTAGCGATGTGAAGAGGATAAAAACACCAATCAGTGCCTTTAAGTGTTCATATTCAACATACAGTACCTGCACGTTGCACATTATTGTAGCATTCCAGTCTCTCACATGACAACAGTCATATAATCTATGAACAGTGGCTTTCATAAATAGCATTCATGTATGCCTATTTTAAACACGTCCTTCCACCCTTATCAGTGTATCCCTCTGCTTTGAAGGGAAACTACAACAGACTTACCCTTCAAAGCACAGGCAGAGGCTCTGTGTGCTGTGATAAAATGGCTGAGGCAAAATAAAACACGAGCCCCATCATAGTAAAGAAACAAGTGAGATAAAAAACCTGAGTGATGTCAAGGTCATTTTCCAGCTGGGTGAGGAAACAAATTGGAGGGAAGGTTGTGGGATCCTTCCTGCACTAACTGCAGGGCAGCAGGATGAGCTGGCCTCTGACAGTGAGTGAGTGAGTGAGTGAGTGAGTGAGTGAGTGAGTGAGTGAGTGAGTGCACTCTGTGGATGAGTCTGGAAACAGAGCATCAGAGTGTGCACTAGTTTTACTACCACAGTGCCAAACTCTAAAATGCAATTCAAAATGACTTCCTCATTGGCAGAGGGAGTTGTGGCATTGTAGGTAATACTGTGCTTAAGTCATATTGTTCAGAATGTAACTGTGTGGGAGAGTGGGAAAAAATAATTTGCATCAGTCTCCGTGTTGTAAATCTAATTCTGGGATATCAGAAATTTCTGACAGCTAAAATAACCCAAACTGTTGGCAAAATTATCAATGAACCATCATGCTGCCAGTTCCATTGAAATAAAATCTCACATTAATTCTAATTCAGTCAATTCAGTGAATTAAAAAGGAGCTAAACATTATTTGTATCTGGTTTAACTTGCTACAAGTTACAAACTTGTTACAAACTTATTAAAAATAGGTAATTCATAGCTGGTGCTGTTTAGATGAACTGTAGTACAAATGCATTTAGGGCACGTCCAACTCCACATTTGCTAGTTAAATGGTGTATAATGTGGGCACAGATATGTGGTCCTTGGCTGGTATGCCTTCTGCCTCTTCTGTCTCCCAATCCTCTGTCCCATCAACAACTCCATTTGAGTGTACACATGAGCCTACCAATGTAGATGCGGGAGTGTGTCTATGTTCCCACAGCCCTATGTTCCCACAGCTCTATGTTCCCACAGCCCTATATTACCACAGCTCTATGTTCCCACAGGCCTATGTTCCCACAGCCCTATGTTCGCACATTTCTAAGATTTGTTTTCAAAATTAGGCCCTATGTTCCCACAGCCCTATGTTCCCACATTCCTAAGATATTTTTCAAAATTAGGCCCTATGTTCCCACAGCCCTATGTTCCCCCATTTCTAATTTTTTTTTCAAAATTAGGCCCTATGTTCCCACATTTCTAAGATTTGTTTTCAAAATTAGGCCCTATGTTCCCACAGCCCTATGTTCCCACATTCCTAAGATATTTTTCAAAATTAGGCCCTATGTTCCCACAGCCCTATGTTCCCCCATTTCTAATTTTTTTTTCAAAATTAGGCCCTATGTTCCCGCAGTTCCCACATTTCTACCCCTGGTAGTTAGGGGTTTGCCTCTCTCTCCCACGTTTACCACATTTATACATAGCAAGGTGTTCTGAAAAATGACGATTTCTCCCTCCTTCATTTGTGAAAATAATTTGGTTCATACCAATGATAAAAACAGCCAGGGAAGGGTGTCACAAACACTTCGAGCAAACAGGTGGCCAATCAGAAATTCCAAACAAACGAGAGACCAACGTGTCACAATGCAAAAGCGCCGGTTTCTGTATTTACATGCAATCGCTATACCGGAGTTTTCTACAGTATCCACTTTGGCCAGAGTTTTTAGAAATAATCGTTTTCTTAAGATAAATGAGAGGCCAAACCGTGTGGAAATATCTGCGTTTTCCCTTTGTGTAAACAGGGTCTTAAAGATGTGAGACATGTGGGAACATAGGGCTGGGGGAACATAGGGCCTAATTTTCAAATTTCTCAGTAAAAAAAAAATCTTAGAATTGTGGGAACATAGGGCTGTGGGAACATAGGGCTATGGGACCATTGGGCTGTGGGAACATAAGGCTGTGGGAACATAGGGCTGTGGGAACATAGGGCTGACCCCGTAGATGCATCTTAGGCTACTATCTGAATAATGCATGTTTGAAATAGCAGGAAAATACTGCACCATTGACTTCTGACCAGGTATGCTTTAGATGGCACTCACAAAAGACCTCATGCTGATACATTGTCAAGTAGAGTTTAGATTCTCGGCCCGTACCCGAGCCCGGCCCGAACCCGACCTGATTGCGGGCCGGGTCGGGCCGACATTTCAGACCAATATCCGCAGGCCAGGCCGGGCCGGGCCGAAAAGCCGTAACCAGCAATATTTTATTTATTTATTTTTCGTTAAGTAAGCCAACGAGTGTTGAAAAAAGCATCACGTCTTGTTCATGTGCACAGCGGTGCGCACAGCCACACACACTGCTGCAAGCATCACGTCTCCTTCACTTGCACAAGGCGCACCATGCGCACAGCCGCACACACTGCAAGCATCACCGGTCTACTCGAGCTCGTACCTGGAGCAGCTGAGCAGCATGGAGTTGGAAAATATAAAGAAAAAAATACAAAAAATACAAAAAACAAAACAAAACATAATTTCATCTCATCTCAGGATGCATAAACTTTTTCAAATGCCAAAATGATCTTTGCAATTTTCGTATTTGTTCCATTTGTGAAATGAAATGTAATTATGCACAATATTGTCTTTTTTTCCCATATGCGCAAGAGACTTTTTCATCTTTTCAATAAAAGATTGACCATATGCTGTTTTTAAAGGGGTGCACAAACTGTCACACACAACTGTAATTGTGCATGTCTCCACCTGCTCTGTTACAGTTAAATGGTGATACTTCTATTTCTTTACTGTTTCCATTCAAGGTGAAAACTTTAAATCCCTGGGGTTCCAATACTGCATGGGAAGCACAACGGTTTCACACATCATCCTCTCGACGTGTGAGGCTCTCTATGCGGTCATGAAGGAGGATTACCTCAAGGTGAAAAACTAACATTTTAACAGAATATCTGTAATCTTACATTGGGCAGTGCCCATAGTAAATCAAACATTATCACTAATTGTGTGTTTGGATGTGTGTGTTTGCCATTGTATTGTAGACACCAACATCAGAGGCTGCCTGGAGAGCTATTGCCGCAGACTTCCAGGAGAAGTGGCAGTACCCAAATTGCCTGGGTGCACTGGACGGCAAACATATCTCCATACAGCCGCCCGGTCATTCAGGCAGCACATTCCGGAATTACAAAGGCCGCTTTTCTGTTGTGCTAATGGCAGTAGTAGATGCCCATTATAAATTTGTGTACATGAGTGTAGGAGCCCAGGGCAGACTGTCAGATGGTGGTTTGTTTGCCCACTGTGACCTCCGCAGAGCAATGGAAGCAGGCCTTCTTAATGTACCCCCACCAGAACCCCTGCCTAACACCGACACTGTCATTCCATACATGCTTGTCGCAGATGATGCGTTCTCCCTTCGCACTGACCTGCAGAAGCCATTTTCCCACTGACAGCTGGACCATGACCAGAGAATCTAAAACTACAGGTTGTTGAGAGCTAGGTGGGTTGTGGAAAATGCCTTTGGCATTCTTGCCAACAGGCTTCGGGTCTTCAGAACAACCATTAGTCTACATCCTGACAAGGTTGTCAAAATAACACTGGCCTCATGTGTGATCCACAATTTCTTGAGAGCATGCAGATCAGAGCCCTATGTGCCACCAACCTTGACAGACCTGGAGACTGATGACCACGAATGGATCCCTGGATCCTGGAGACAAGAAGGCCAGGGAGCGTTCCATGATCTAGCAAACAACAGGGCATGCAATCCTACACAAAGGGCTAAAGACCTGAGGGACATGATGAAGGAGTACTTCAACTCACCAGAAGGCCAAGTACCATGGCAGGAGCACCACATATAATGTGTGCACATATATGATGATGCAGTTGCCCAGACTGCACATGGTGATGCCTGTTACCCCACATTAATAATCTGTTTTGTCATAATGTTCTCATAATGACACAATCCTAAATGCTATTAAAATACTGTAAATCTCTGTGCTCAAGTCTGCCTTTTCATTTAAAAAGAGAAAACTTCTGTTGTATGGGCTTAACTGTACTGCTGCACTGCAGTGGTGCTGGTTAAATCACTGTTATACCTTTGTCATTGTCCAAATATGTTCAATAAAAAGCAAATACTTATTGAAACATTTAGTTTTCTTTATTCTAAGTAGAAAAGGCACTTCCACATTGGAGCAAAAATTGTGCAAACAGGTTACACTCTTTCAAATTAAAACAAACAAAAGGACATTCACATCAAAATGTCATTTTTACAAAAGCACACAAAAAATCTGGAAATACCGGCTAATTCAGCCACAAGAGCTGTGAGGTAAAGTGCAAAAAGTAAAAAAAAATACTCAAGTGGAAACAATGTGTTTCAATATGCAAGTTTTTGGACATCAGCACCATTTAAACATGTACCGGTACATTATGTGTAATTTACACATCTGAACTAATGAAATACAAAAACAGTACCTCAACTGTTAAATGTTAACAATATCAACAATGTGACATATTCAAACGCAAACTTATTTGAATTATCCTCACTGTCTTCAAGGAGTTGCATGAAACTTGGTTGGCCCTGGGGTAGACTGTATGTGTGATGGTATGATGGTGGTTGTAATGTCTGAGGCCGAATGTGAGGCTGGACTTGACTATGTTGTAGACCTTGAGTTATGTATTGTGATGGTGTTTGCTGTGGCCAAATGCTAAGCTGATCATTAAGTTGTGGCCTGTATTGTGCCCTGCCTGTCAGTTCCTGATCTGCTTCTTGAAAATCATACAGTATTGTCATAATTTTCTTTTTGGCTCTTGTTTTCAAAATTGGGTCTTTGATGTGACTGACCTCAACTGTAACCTGTCGTCCAAAGCTTGACTCATCTTCTATTTTATCTTGCTTTTCTGTGTTGAAACCACATCTCACAGTTTTGGACATTTCTTTCAGCAATTCAAGCTTCTCAAGCTCAATTTCATTGTCACTGGCACGTCTTGCCATTTTGTTTAATGGCTGGTGGCCTCTGGGCTCTGATGGTGGGCTTGAGGACCTTTATGAACCTGGTGTACAAGCCCTGGCCACAGGCTCTGCAATGTCCTTGTACAGAGAAGAATTCTCCCCAGGAGAGGACACCTCCTCATCAGCCACTGGTCCCTGTGTGTCTGTCTCACTGTCTTCAATCTGTTGGACAAGATGTCGACATGTATTTCTCACTGAGTGTTAATTCTATAAGCAGCTGGTAACTCACAAACATTATCAAATATTGATAATATACAGAGACCAACTGTATAAACTCATTCATTTGATTGTCATTGTATGGTTATTATGAACACCAAGTGTTTCACAGTGAATATTCAAGGGAACATAAAAGAAATACAAAAAAGATACGTATCTGCTATAGAGAATGGTCAATACTCACAACAAGGCTGGTCTCAGTGTTGCGGGGGGTGACAAATGGTTTGAGAAAATCCAAATTTCTCACGATCCACTTCTGTTTCGAAGTGAGGGGCTTTTCCCCACTTCCACTTTGTTGGGCTCTCAGCAGACAGCTAAACTGTGTCCTGAGAGAGATGCTGCGTGTTTTAACCTCAGCAACCGAAACATAAATTGGGTAGCATTAGCACAGGTTACATTTTTTCCCCTTGTACAAAGCTAGGTTTGCTCACTCTCTCATTCGCTGTCTTTCATTCATGCTCTTGTACAAGAACTATTTAGAGAAATGTAATCTACCTCGCCTTTTTTTCTTTTTTTCTTAAAATCTTCCTTATTATTATTATTTTGTTAAACCTTATACTAGTACTGATATATGTACTTTGAGGTGACCAGATTTCTCAAATGGAGTCTGGGGACATTTCCAGCTCGGAGTTAAAAACTGACTGACTGACTGAAACGGGCCCAAGGGGAGAGCAGCCGCTCGTTCACGTTCTGTGTGTGCGCACGTGTGTGTGTGTGTGTAGATAGAGAGACGGAGTGACAGAAAGAGGGAAAACTTATTTCTGTAATTGAAACTTTTTCAATGAAGTTGTGTTAAAAACAAACATTCGTGCTCTTGTATGGTAACGTCACTATCAAACATGAACTAACTAGCACGTAATGCCATACAATACAATAACGTTATTAGCATGTTAGCATAACTAGCACACTTACCAGGCATTTGCACGGCTTCTGCGATGTCTGTCCACCTTTTCTCTTTCTCAACTCAGTCATGGTATGATGAGCAGTTGATATCAAAGAGGCATGGCTGCTCTGCCCACAGCTCCACCAGTTGCTCCTCCTTTTGGACAGTCCATTTTCGCCTGCTTGTCGCTCGTTCTTCTACGTCTGCCGACATGTTTGTTATTGACTGTCTGGTTTCCTGTTTCCGCTTTTGTCAGTGCTCATCTATTGGTTGTTGATTGTGTTACGTCACTGCGACTTGCGATAATATTAAACACGTTTGATATGGTCCGCAAGCCCAAGACTAGGGAAAGACTGGTATGAAATGCGGTCGCAGACTGCAGATTGCCGCCTTAAACTTAACGATCGAGATGACGGGAGCACGCTGAGACTCCAGTTAGACTCCTAAAGACTGTCAGTTTTTAGTCTGGGACTGTGAAAATCGTTTGGTGTAAGCCCAGCATTAGTTATCAAGGGAACTTTGATTTGTCGATCTGTTTGGATTTTATGAGCCAATCAATTTTTACTGAAATAGCAAATTTTCTAAAATGTGTCATGAATTTGTGAGCAAAATGAACACCCTGATGTTTAAACGTGAAAATTTAGACACATGTTCAGGAGCGTTCACTAAGCTAAGGTATTAGCACACTGTGTATCACTGGTGGGGGGGCGCCACAGATGCAAAAAGTTAATATCTCATAATTAGCGGTATGGTTTTGTATAAAAATTATTTTGCACAATCTCAGGTCATGACTCAGTCAGTGCATGAATTTTGGTAACAACTGATTGAAGTGGGCGTGACTTATTACAACAAATCTAAATTTAAAGATATTTCACAGTCCAAACTTGGAAAAATCAGCTGTACATCCTACAGAGCTGAAATTTCTTCAGCCCATCTGCTGAATTGAAAAGTTTGTCTTACTGCAACCTGTGATCAAGTCAGAAGTCCATCACTCCATTTTTCCAAATACAAAAAATCAACTCACATCTGTATCTCCACAAGTCTTCATTTAATTGTGACCAAAATCAACACAGGTATTCTGTAGCTGGTCCATATCAAGAATTTGAAACTGTGTTCAGATTGGTCAAAGTGAGGCTGATATTTAATATCTCGCTGTACTTTGTACTCTGTGCACAGCATTTTCTTTTTTGCTTTGTTTGTTAAAACGTTACCAGAATATTTGACAAAACACCTGAAACCAGCAAAATGATGTGTGATTTTTTAAAAGGAATTTTATCATTAAGATTTTGTCTTTTGTAAGCATTTTAACAATCAATGCTTGTTTCTTACAAGCATCCAAATACTCGCAATCTGCTTGGAGCCCATTGCTTGCGACTTTATACATCTTATTATTATTCTCAGCTAAAAGCGTTTGTACAGCAAAAACTGTACGAAAATTTTACCAAAATTGGCAGGTGGATTGCAAATTACACTCACTACTCATGCAACAAAAACTACACTCTTTGACCTCAAGGTGGTGCTAGAACAAACAAGCTCATGTTTTTCCAGTTATCTTGAAAACAGCTTGGCCTAGACTCAAAATTCTACAAGAGACCGATAACTCACCATTTCACAAAATCACTATAATGCACTGATGACCAGCAGAATATGTGATCGTGTTTAATTGTTAGAGATCACTGAATAATTCACTCTCACTGATTTTAATGCAATACTTTATTCATTCAAGAACTAAGTTCATGTTTTGTGTCAGCTGATGGGACAGCTGTATTGTCCTGATGGTCTAGTGGTCCAAAGACATATCCTTCAACCATAAGATCACAGGTTAAAAATGCCAAGTGGACACTGTAGCTGTAGCAGGTGGCTAGCAACTGCAAAGTAACATCAAGTTTTAGCAATTATTTCAAAAAATTGTTTCATAATTTTAATCTTTCAAGTCATCAGCATCTCATCTTCTGCTCTAAAATGTGATGCAACCCGCTTGGACCCTGTTAAAACCTGCTTGCAGGTCTTATTTGTCATTGTAATGGTGCCTCCTGTCCATACTGGCCACACAGAGATCCCTTATGAACAAGATTTCAAATTAAAGTGATGAGGAGCAAAGTCCACAGTCCACATAAAATTGCGAACCCATCCTTTAACACCATTGTACCAAAATCCCTAGTCAGGCATAGTTATGGCCGTATGCTGTTGGGTCCTGATTGGGTCCTTGGATGTGCTGCAGACAAATTGGTTCACCATACTGAGTTGGGACAAGTTGAGTGATGTGTGCCTGCATGAGAGAAAAACCATATCAAGCTCAACTTCAGTAAACCTTTGAACGACATATACAGTACTGTACGCATGTCATCATTGCTTCTCATCAGAGCCCCCAGGGTGAAATAGGCATATTTTAGACTGGCACCAGCAAACAATTCCTTATAACCAGGCTGAAAATCAGAGTCACTGCGCTCTGTGGCTGAGCGATTCAAGACCGTTGCATCACTGACAGTGAGAAATGAACTCTGTTGCAGCTGTAACCACAACCAGTACTGATGTCATCATGCACTGAATCACCCTGGAGTACCACCCCAACTCAAACAAGTAAGGACATTGTGTAAAATGCAATGATTTGAAAATCTTTTTCAACCTACAGTATATTTCACTGAATACAGTGCAAAGACAAGATCTTTAATGTTCAAACTAATTAACTTTATTGCTTTTTCTACATATACACTCATTCTGATTGTAACGCCTGCAACACATTCCAAAGAATTGGACAGGAGCGTGTTTACCACTGTGATACATGACCTTTTCACAGGTGTCACTCACTGATAAGGCATGAAGCTCCCCCACACGCTTTGCAGACACCATTGCCAGAAGAAAAGCAACCTTCGCTGACAAGAATCTCAGCTCTGCCCACTCCAGAGGCTCAAAGAGGGGGAGACGAGGGGCCTCTAACACCAGAGGCAGATCCCATAAAGGGACCCTGGCGATCTGCGGGGGGTTCTGCTGCTAGACCCCCATAAGAAAGCGCTTCACCAGAGTGTGAGACCTCACAGTTACTTACTATGTCTGGCTGAGATTGTAGTCACATAGACCTTCAAGGTGGAGGCGGAAAGCTTCCTATCCAGCAAGGACTACAAGAAATGCAGTATAACTGGAAAAGAGGTGCTCTCAGGAACTTCTCCTTGAATGCTACACACACGCAAGCCTCTAGGAGTGAGTCAGTCCCTCAGGGGCCATACCCATAGCTGCAGTCGCTCCGGGCCTGGGTGCCAGTTGTGGCCTCCCAGTTGTGAGAGCAGGTCCTGCCTCCTGGGCAGGGACCACAGAACTCCATCCAGAAGCCTGTACATCACTGGAAACCAGGGCCTCCCTGGCCAATTTGGGGCAACCAACAGGAGCCTTTGGAGACTGGCAAAGCAAGGGTAAGCCCACACAAGGAGCCACTGTGCCACCTGCAGCGACTTTGTCAACCTGGTGCCCCCCTGATGATTGATATGGTAGACAGCAGACTTGTTATCGGACCGTACAAGAACATGCTTGTCCCTCAAATATGGAAAGAATTCATGGAGTGCCAAGTGTACAGTGCGGAGCTCCAGTACATTGATGTGCTGTGTCATCTGCCCTGCAGTCCAGAGCCCCCTCACTGTTCTGTGTCACCAGACCGCCTCCCACCCCAAGGCTGAAGCATCGGTTATCACCACTTTGCGACAAGAGGGAATTGAACCCAGGAAGACGCCCATGGCCAGATACACTCTGCTTCTCCATTGACGCAATGCAAGGAGGCAACGGCTGGACACCCTGACCCTCCTGGACCTCTGCAACCTAATCTAAATGGAGGCCATTGGTCCATACTTGGAGGGGCTGCAAGAACAGGAGGCCTTGCGGCACCACTGTCACTGATGTCAACATACCCAACAGCCTGAGAAAAAGGCCAAATTTCAGTGTTCAGCTGGAAACGGTGGAGGGGGAGACCAGCATTCGGTGGGAGTCCAGAGTCAGACCAAGGAACTTCATTGTCTGGCTGGGTGTTAGACAGCTCTTGGCAGAATTGACCGTAAGACCCAATTGTGTCACATGATGAAGAAGGGCTGCTGTATCCTGCTCTGCCAACTCCCGGAAGGGAGCACAGATCAACCAGTCATCCAAAAACAGGAGTATCTGCATACCCTTGGCCTGCAACAAGGCCAGTGCTGCCTGCATACACCTCGTGAAGACCTGTGGGGCAAGGGAAAGACCAAATGGGAGCACCTTGAATTGATAGGCCTTGCCTTCATAGGCGAAGCGCAGATACTGTCTGTTGCAATGCACTACAGGAACGTGAAAATACGCGTCCTTCAAATTGATTGACATTAACTGTCCCGTGTCACAGCTTGGAGCACATCTGCCATGCGCAGCATGTGGAGGGGCAACACTTTCAGATATACGTTGAGCCGTCATAAGTCCAGTATAGGGCGAAACCCCCCCTCCTTTTTTGGAATCAGAAAATAAACAGAGTAGAACCCAACTTGCTGTGTCTGAGGATCTACTACTTTGATGCCATCCTCCTCCAGGAGGGTGGCTATTTCCTGCCTTAATGCCAGCGCCTGAGAACAGGTGTCAGAAGCATGGGTGAAAGCCTTCTCCTCCCCCTCACCAGGTCTGTCCAGAACTGAGCATCCTCCTCCCATCCAGGTGAGATGGTGCTGGGCACCCGGGAGGTAACCTCTCTACCAAGCTGAAAGTTAAGCAGCAATTCTTTCATCTCAGCAAATTCTGAGACTGTGTCGACCTTAGCTGCCAGACAATCTACCTTCTTGGCCTTCTTCCTCGGGAGGGCACCTTCAGGTGCAGACCGACCTGGCCCACCCCGCAACGTCGAAGCCACACCAGAGGAAGGCAGCCGGCTATCAGGCTGCCAGCCCTCCACCTCGGCCAATCGAGCCAGTTTCAAGTCCCGCGGCATGTAACGGCAGTTCATGCACTGACTATCAGACAGCCCCTCCCTCAGGTGGATGACACCGAGGTACTTCAGGCATCGGACGCCAACAGCAGGGCCATGCAAGAGTGACAAGCATGCAACCCTAACATGACTGCCATTCTTATACACTTAAGGGCTGTGTTGTTCAGTTGTTGCCCACAATCAAAAATGCTTACTCAAGAGAGAAAGCACTCCTCAGGAAGAGAGCCTACCACAGCGAATTACAAAATCAACTAGAACTGCAAGCAGTTATGAACGGGGGCCAAGCCTCCACGCGCCACTCGGCCTCCAGGCCCACAGAATGCAAATAAATCTGATCATAAGTCTGGATTGTCCGCATGCTGACATGCGCAGGCCGCAAGGGCCCGTTCATCGCTGCTTTATTGTAATGGGAAGGGCACTGGAAGTGTGAAAGGCTGAATATGTTTGTTGTAACAAGTCATGGCCACTTTGACCAAACATTATTAAACTTTACAGCTGGCCTTGGGAGTGACTCCACATCATGCTCACCAAATTTTGTGTGAATCTGATCAACTTTCATGTCACTTTATGTTTCTCTGTTTGTAGCGCGCCATATTCTATTGGCCAATTTAAGCCAAATTTGGCACAGAGCCTCTGGTTGACCTCTGAAACAAGTGAATTGTTTGCTGTTGATAGCTTTTACTTTGACAAAAATATGCAACAGTATGTGTTTTTTAGCTAGCAGAAAAAATAGTTTATTTATAAGTACTGCATTCTTTTGAGTAGCAAAATTGTTTTGGTAACTTTTGATCAGGCAAGTCTGGAGATTGTATGTGCAAAGTTTCATGCAGATAGAGCTTAAATACTAGGAGGAGTTCGAAAAAGTAGGTTTTTGGTGTGTAGTGACTTCCAAAGAGAAATATGCTGTGGGAGTGGGCGTGGCCTATGTTAGAAGATGTGACTCTATTTAGGGAACACGTGGATATAAAGTTTATGAAGATGTGATTTAAAATGTGGAAGTTACAGGCCAAAATGCGTTTGCATCCGTTACAGCGCCATCTAGTGGAGTAGACACACAATTTTTGGTATGGCTGGTCTGTGTGCTATTCTATATATACCCTGTAAATTTCACAGCCCTCAGCATAATACTTCAGCTGAAAAAAATGTTTGTTGTTTATCTTGAAATAAGCCACGCCCACTTAGACCAGTCATGATTAACTTCAAGATATGGCCTCAGGAGTGACCCAGCATCATACCCACCAAATTTCGTAAAAATCGGTGTTGCCATTTAAGAGATATAAATGTCCCATATTTGCAGTGCACCCTAGTGGCCAAAATTAGCCAAATTTGGCTAATAGCCCCACAGTCACATGCCAACGAAGCACCTGAGATTTGGTGTTAACATTTATTTTGACCGAGATATGCAACCATCCGCGTTTTTATAGCTAGCTAGAAAAATTTGTTAATAATTTGCGCATATTTCGACTGAACAAAATTCTTTTGATAACTTTAGATGAGGTCCAGCTGATGACTTTATGTGCCAAAGTTCACACTTATCTGCCAAAACCCCAAGAAGGAATTCGAAAAAGTAGGTTTTCCAGTTTTCGCGATTTTGCAAAAAAGAAAAAAAAAAAAGGCGGAAATGGGCGTGGCCCAGTCTAGGTGATTCAGCGCTATTCAGGGAATCTGAAGATATGAGGTTTTTGAATGTAGCACCCCCTGCTGGCACACATATGTCATTTTTTGCATCTGAGGTACGTGCACGGGTCTGGACCAACCCTCCAAATTGCAGCACCCTCCCTTGCACGGTTTAGCCTGCAGCACCACTTTTATTGGGGGAAAAATAAAAATAATAAAGAAGAAAAACTATAAAAATCTTAACAAAAACAACAGGGTTCCCAGCACTGCTGGTCCTGGGAAATGCGTCTGTTTGCATACGCGTTCCCCAGGCCCCGTGGGCTTGGCCCCCTTATAATTGGTATCATTTGTTGGTATAAACCTGGATCCTAATTTTCCATATTTTTTGTGTCTAAGTGACAAATGGGAAGAACATTTTTGGAAATCTGTAAGGTAATCCAGCTAATGCAAACAGTAGCTTACTGTCAAAAGTGACATTATTAACATTTACCATTGTGTCCTTAACAACACAAGATGTCAATACTGCTTTATTTAGTTATTAATATCATTTTTATTTGCAAACATTAAGTGTTCAGTAGAGATGATTTACAGGTTAGAACTGAAATCTACATATTTTCTTTGTGCGTATTTCAGTATTTACACATGCACAAAGCTTGGTGGAAATAAATTTAAATGTCTTCAAATTTGATAAAATGGTGGTTTAGGCTACCGACTGCCACACGGAAGGGCGGGGTTCGAATCCCGCTAGGGGCACGGGCCCTATGGGCGATATAGCTCAGTGGTCTAACATGCTGACTTAGCTACAGGAGAAACGGGATGACCCTTTGCAGTTACATACCTACACCTCGGATGAGAGCAGCACTAAGCCATACCGGCTCGGACGTTGCCCGGTCCAACAAGGTCCGCATTAGGTGTTGGGGGACCAGGACACCCTGACGAGAAGTTGGCTACTGGAACACGACACACATGGAGCAGGGCAGAGAACAAGACACTGCTGGAATGCTACGACACCAGCAACCCCAGTGAGAGACCAGAAGTACCAACCTGTGCACTGCCTGGATTGACTACAAGAAAGCCTATGACTCGATGCCACACACATGGATACTGGAGTGCCTAGACCTGTATAAGATCAACATGACACTTAGAGCCTTCATCAAGAACTCGATGGGGTTGTGGAAGACAACTCTGGAAGCCAACTCACAGCCAATTGCAGATGTGAGCATCAAATGTGGTATATACCAAGGAGATGCACTGTCCCCCCTGCTGTTCTGCATAGGCCTGAACCCCCTCAGCCAGATCATCACCAAGAGTGGCTTTGGATACCGATTCCGAAGTGGGACAATAATCAGCCACCTCCTCTACATGGATGACATCAAGCTGTATGCCAAGAGTGACCGTGACATTGACTCCCTCATTCACCTCACCAGGATATACAGCAATGACATCGGGATGTCATTCGGAGTGGACAAGTGTGGACGGATGGTGTGCAGAAGAGGGAAGATGATCACCACTGAAGGGGTTGAACTACCTGAAGGCAACATAGCAGATGTTCAGGACAGCTACAAATACCTGGGGATCCCACAGGCAAATGGCAATCATGAGGAGGCAGCACGGAGATCAGCCACAGCCAAATACCTTCAGAGGGTAAGGCAGGTCCTGAAGAGTCAGCTGAATGGCAAGAACAAGATCCAGGCAATAAACACCTATGCCCTGCCAGTGATCAGATACCCTGCTGGTATAATACCCTGGCCACTGGAAGAAATTGAAGCCACTGATATCAAGACAAGGAAGCTCCTTACGATGCATGGAGGGTTTCACCCTAAGTCCAGCATCCTGAGGCTATCCACTAAGCGGAAGACAGGAGGCCGCGGACTAGTGAGCGTCAGAGCCACTACCCAGGAGGAAACAGCAAGCCTCTGGGAGTACATCAGGAAGATGGCCCCCAATGATGACCTGCTAAGTGAATGCCTCAAGCAGCAGAAGCCCAGTAAGGAGGAGCCAGAAGGGATGGCATGGACAGACAAGCCCCTGCATGGCATGTACCATCGACAGCTTGAGGACGTGGCTGACATAGCGAAAACATACCAGTGGCTGGAAAAGGCTGGACTGAAAGACAGCACAGAGGCACTGATCATGGCCGCACAACAGCAAGCCTTGAACACAAGGTCAATAGAGGCTGGGATCTACCACATCAGACAAGATCCCAGGTGCAGGTTGTGCAAAAATGCCCCTGACACAATCCAGCACATAACAGCAGGGTGTAAGATGCTGGCAGGCAGTGTTGTTTTCGTTAACGATGACGATGACGAAATGATTTCGTTAATGCACCTTTTTTTCATGACTAAAACGAGACGGTGATGAGCTAAACATAACTCTTTGATGACAAAAATATGACGAGACGTATCTGTTGTTTTCGTTGACGAGACGAGACGACACGAAAATGTTAGTGGGTTGGCTATAGGACTATCAAAATGCACGGCAATTCCTCCAACGGTGCGTGCAATCTGTCTGCCAAATGCTTAAAGTATCAGCAGTGCATCTGCATCTTGTCCCTGTTTGGTCACGCCCACCACCAGGCATACACAGGCACAGTGCACACCGGGGCAGACACCAGTGTTGCCAACTTGGCGACTTTCTCGCTAAATCTGTCAACTTTCCTAATCCTCTTGGCGACTTTTTTGTCCGATGCAATTAGCGACAAATCTAGCTACTTTTTCTGGTGTTACATGAGACTTTTCGAGTGTTTTGAAGACTCAGCCGTGAAAGCACATATCGCTCTGCAGTTACTGTCTTCAACGTGCAGCGGGTGCTGCCGTGAGCCCCTCCCCCGTCCCAAAGCTCTCACAGACGGTCAGTCTCACAGTAGCCTCGCGCAGCAGGTGTAGCTGCAGTCAGAGCAGAGAGGAGACCCACACCACTCTGCATCCAGACTACATCACGCATGATCCTGTCCTGGCTTAAGGTTAGAAACTAAACCAAACCAAACTTAAGAAAACAAACACCCTTTGAT
>JAJHUR010135715.1:10934-26158 GCA_027495735.1 Lutjanus campechanus | reverse complement strand
GTAGAAGAACAGATACTTATGCAAAAAAAAAAAAAAAGACTGGTAAAAGTCAAAGTGCTGATTCAGCTTCTTTACTCAAGAAAAAGTGGAAAAGTTCAGGCTCTGAAATGTCCTCAGTGAGTTTAAAAGTAAAACGTTGCCCTCTAAGGACATTTCTACCAGCTGTTTCTGTGCAAAGCAGAACTGAACTGAACTCTGCCTCAAGTCTTCCTCGATTGTCATTTTTATCTTGCTACATCTTTCACATTGTTTTCATCTTTTATGGTATTTCTTCACCAAGGCCGGTGTGCTCGCTGCGTGCCAACTGAAGTGGGCTTGCCGTGGTTTCGCGGGCCGCTCACTCTGCAAAGCTCTGACCAGGCTTGGAGTCACTGGAGCTGCAAAGAGGGAGGCCATGCGCAGCATTACTGGAGCCGTAGAGAAAGCCACCAGGTGGCTTTGGATGAAGGGGGCAGACCCGTGGCTTGTCGCTGCTGGGGTGCAAGCCGGGACTTGATCAACCCTGGCTGGTTCACCTGGGTGAGGGGCTCTGACGTTGAAAGCCCCGAAACCCCCCTAAGACCCCAGGAATATCACTGAGGATCACTGGCGTGCACAGGTAGACACTAGGTGGTGCTAAAGCACCTGCCCTTTGCCCTCTGGACCAAGCAAGTGCCCTTTTGAAAGTTAGGTTTTTTTTTTGGTTTTTTTTTAACAGTGTATGTGGCCCATGCTGACATGATCATCTATAAATGCTCGGCGATTAAAAGCGTGTGATAATAATGCCCCAATTAATATTCCCTCCCCCCACCCCACCCGCACTCACCTCTCTTCCCTGATCAACGTGAATGCGCAGAGCGACACAAACGGAGACGCGTTGTAGCAGCAGACGGTGCACAGCTGCACCCCCCCTCCTCCTCCCGTGCCCCACCAGCCAGGTAACACATAAATGAATCGAGTCCAGTGTATTGTTTGTCCCCTCTTGTGCCCTCTGTTACCAAGCTATAACTTGCATTTATTTGTCTCTGTTGTGAAGTAGCCTGTCATACAGCCTCACAGAGCTGAGCATAAATTAGCCGACTGCTCACCTGCTTAACAAGCTAGACGCCAAAATCAATAATAGATATGACGTGTTGACCACCGGTAGAGTTTGTCATTGGTACAGCATGTGAATCTATCAGTATACTTAAGCTGAATATTTAGTAGGTTATTGTGTAGGTTTACATCAGGCTACATAATTAACACTTGCAGTAATTTGTTTGCTAAATGACAAACAGGCCTTCATCCACCAGCAGCAAGGAGGGAGAGGAAGATGAAGATGAGAGGTCAGAGTCAAGACCAGAGTCATGTTAACTGTTCAGGGCCTTTTAAAGCTCAGATTTTAAAGTTGAATTGTTCCTCTAATTTTGTTGATATTTAAAAGCTGTCCACATTTTATTTTAACTACACAAAGTGGTTTGGCTGTACTAAATCAGGCATGAAGCTATATTAGCTAATTATATTATTTTGTACCAACCATAAGTTATTTCTATGTTACAAGACTTGCAGTAATCTTGTATTTACCTTAATAGGCTATTGTTAAAACTTAAAAAATAGGCTATTATTAAAACTATTATTCTATTCTAGGCAGCTACAGCAGGGAAGCAGCTCTGTGCTATCCTGCAATAGGCCATCTACCAGCATGAAAGATGAGGGAGATGAATCCCCACTCTTCACTCCTCACTTCAAAATGACACTTTGTACACTTCTTTTGTTCTGACGGGGAAAAAAGTACACTGATCTATCATTGTAGCTGCCCAACCTGCTAAAAACCTCCATGTGTGTTTATTCCAGAGAAATAAAACAACAGTGATTGACTGGTCAGTGCTATAGTGTGAAACTGTACCAGTTCAAAGGTCAAGTAATTTTATTAACATAGTGACATAAATAAATATGCAGTTACATTCAACATGTGTTTATAATGTTTATTTATTTATTTATTTTTAAATCTCAGTCGCTATAATAAGGCAGTTCCACATGCAGCACAAAGTGCCCTTATTTTTCACTGAGCACCTGCCCCCCAAAATGTCTGTGCACGCCACTGCTGAGGATGCATCCCAGCGCATCTGAAAGATGTATCTTGCAACCTTGGTACATTTTTTTTCTTCGTGATTTTCATCTTGTTACATGTTTTAAGTTGTTTTCGTCCTGTTACATCTTTTATGTTGTTTTCTTCTTGTTACATTTTTTACATAATTTTCATCTTGTTACATCTGTCGTGTATGTTACACACTGATGGATACACAGAGGGATCTTCTTTTCCATGTTTTATTGTTCCATCCATTTTAGGTTGAAATTAGTCTTGATGTTGCGAAGGCGGCACACTGACGCAAAACCTCAATAATCTATATTTCCCAACAAATACATAAAAACTTGAGCAATGAGCCTGTTTAGAGAATGTAAAGAGTAGAAACTACAGATATTTGTGTTAAAATGTAGGAAGTACAAGTAAAAAGTTACTAAAGTACAGACACCTGGAAAATCTAAAGTGCAGTAACAAAGTATTTGTGTTTTGTTACTTCCCACCTCTGCATATTAGTTATTAAATAGAGATCACATAAAATAACTCAAATGTGTGTGGTTTGTTTAAAAAGATAGTTCAGAGATACAGTTTTGAGGGAATTTAACTGTTTTTCTAAGAGTCAGAAACTGATAAATGCCATAGGACAGGCCTTTTTTTTATGTATTTGTAGTTTGAAGTAGGGCTGAACAATTTTGAAAAAAAAAAATGTAATAGTGAGCTAATCCAACCACTAGATGGCCACAAATACACATGCCTGCACTGATGAGTTTAAACCCTTTGTACTCACAAACAGCAGTTTGAGCCTGTGTTTTAAGGGACAGCCTGTGCACAGATTATCATGCAGCAAGAGGGAGGTAAAATGGACCAGCAGCTGGGTTCATGGTTGTGGATTAATACAGGAAATGACTATTTCAGTTCCAGCAGTTTAGTTACTTTGACTACAACTTTCAGAGTAACTGTTAAAGAGAGTTTTTTAAATAGGCTACAACACTGAAAGGACCAGCTACTATAGTATGGTTATTTGTGATAGGCCCATTTACAATTCTCCGTTCTCCGAATTTTTCGTTGGACGCAACGACTAAATTCTTTCACAACATGAATGTCATTTTGCAAAGCTGACATCTAACGAGAGAGATGGAGGCAGTGTTATTGTACTGAAAACACAAACACAGGGTTGCCACGTCCGCGATTTTAACGCGGAATTGGGCTATTTTTTTGCCGTGTTGCAGCGGCTTGTGCAGACCTATTTTGTATGCAAGTTACATGAATAATATCGAATTTGAATTAAATTATATGTTTATACCCAGATATTAGGACCTGGGTGAAAGAACTTTTGTAAAAACTGTTTTTAATGCTGACACACCTTTTATTTTGTAGACAATATAATACATTTTGCAATGATATTGATACTGTTGGACTTTGAAAAAAAAAAAAAAAAGTGTATATACGTAGCTTTGTATCGGTATATTTTGAGCTCTGGTTTTGTCGCACAAACCTGGCAACCTTGCACACAGACCCAAAGGAAATGGAAGCAAACGTGGAGCGAAATGTTTTTTTGACTCTTAGCAACATCTAGTGTTTGTAACTCACTGTGAATTTAGTACACTAGCATGAGCTACTTTCAAGCCTCTATTATTGAGTATAACGGCGTTTGTCAAAAATATCAGTTAATGGCGTTTATTAACCTTCAGTAACGTCAACGTGACTGCATCGATAGGACTTAAAAGTTAGGTTAGCGTTAACGCTTAAGTAGTTAGTTAACTTAATGTGTTATAGAAAAATTAACGTTCCTATTCCTGTTGCAAACGTAACATAACTCAGATATCACCGGGTTAAAGTGTTGCGCTTGTTTTGGGATGGACAATGGGATATTGCAGATGACACGTCCACAACTTTTTAAGTTTTAGTTGTAGCTAACGTTAGCTTGGCATATTAGCACATTAGCATGGCTTACTAGCACGTTAGCTAATGTTAGCAACTTGCATTCCTGCCTTAGCCGTGTTAGCTAACATACGTCTAGTTTTTTGCAATTTGTCGAGGAAGTTTTACCGGAGCTGTATGGTCACAAACAAATCATATCGCCGTTAATGGTTTATATTGATATCATTTCACATATAGTATACAGCGGACGAGGTGGCCGAGTGGTTAAGGCGATGGACTGCTAATCCATTGTGCTCTGCACGCGTGGGTTCGAATCCCATCCTCGTCGACAACTTTTCACGTTTTTATTCTTGATCCTCTATCAAACCAGTGTAATACTATGAGTTGCAGTGTAAATTTTATATAAGACTATATGCTGTCGTCTCCTTTCAATATTATGTCAGCAGCAACGTAAATCAACACAAATTTTCTCTTTGACAGAGCAACTGTTCATGATAGGATACTTTATTTTGGTTATCTCATGAACAAAATTACAGTCTTGCACCATGGTTTAGAGCAGTAGCCACACAAATATCTTTCACTTTGTCAATGTTTTTTCCTTCACACAGTAACTTTACCATACCACAAACAGACTAACTATTCTTTAAACAAGCATAATGCATAATGTGTTAAACAGTGCAATTGAAATGAACGTATTCACATCAAGCCGCAACCCTCATCGTTTTTCCTCTTTTGGTTTTAATCCAGATAATCCTCATCTGCTTGATAGCCTCTGTTGTGACATCCTGCATTTCTGTCCATGTGTTTCTCATCACAGCTCTCCTGAGAATCCGCAGGGCGTCTTAAGTCTCCTGTAGCTCCATAATGACTCCCATCCAGTCCACGAGAGAGGTGGAGCGTCTCCGCCTGGCCTTCCCTGAGATCGTCTGTGGTTTGGCTGCTTTTTCTCTGTGGGTGAGATGAAGGAAATACAGAGTCAATGATAATGGAGTAACTGTCCAAAGGCCTGTCAGAATACTATGAATGTGATAGTTTGGTGTATTTGACACAGGACACAGGAGTTGCTGGTCTACTGCTGCATGGTGTTAGTTAGTTTTATTGTGGGACAAATTCACCTTTTAAAACACTGTAGTCACACAATAACACAAACAAATTAACCGATCAAGGCAGTGATAGATCAGCAACATCTGTGTTCTGTGGGG
Organism: Lutjanus campechanus; assembly: GCA_027495735.1. Classification (NCBI taxonomy): domain Eukaryota; kingdom Metazoa; phylum Chordata; class Actinopteri; order Lutjaniformes; family Lutjanidae; genus Lutjanus; species Lutjanus campechanus. The sequence goes on along the minus strand of JAJHUR010135715.1, from coordinate 21,034 downwards.
TAAAATGACTGATTTCACAAATGGAGTTTGGATGGTTTGGAGAGAGCGATATTTGGCTTGTATAACAGCAGTTTCCCCACTGGAAAATGCTGTCTAAAAGCGATGAAATTATTATAAATATAGTGTACACTTAAACTTACATTGATTTTTTTTTTTAGGTGGGCCTTTTTGCTGCTGACCCTGTCCTCAGTAGTTCATTGTTTAGCCTCCTCGGGCTTCTTGAAAAGTGCGAGGATTTTGGATCAAATGTTTGAAGCGACTTGAAACGGTAATTACATTAGTTAATAATAAATCACTCTCTCAATTGAATAGTTTGCTTTTTAGATGGAAAAATAAAAAGTCAGATTTTGCCTTTTGCACAAAATGTCACTCTTTTTTTATGCCTTTTGAACCTATATTTTTGTGTTATTTTTCTAGTAATTGCTTGAGATATTGTTTCGTATAGGATGTCTAGTTAACTTACAGACAAGTGACATATTTTGAAACATGCACAATAACTTGTGGCCACGTAAATGAACCTCATATAACCTCAGCTTCAAATAATCAGAACTATCCCTTTAATACACTGGGCAATCTCATCCCATTTCCTGCCCCGACAAGTCACACTATTATTGAAGTATCTAAGATGGCACTCTGATTTATTTGGTTCCTCTTGTATTTGACATTACCTTGAGGTCACGATGATATTGATCTATGGCGTACTGGTATTTGGCTGCGTTCAGTCCGAGTGCACCAGCAAGTCTCTCGCCGAGGAAATCGCAGGCTAATTTTGGAAAGGACACAGTGACAAGACAAGTGAGGCTTTCCTCTTAGCCACAATTAGGCCTGCTGTTTATTCAGTATGATTTAAATGTGTTTAATTGTCACGTTACGTACTCAGCAGGGAAATCCTCGCAACTAGAATGGCCACATTCTTGAATGAGAGCCTAGGCTGAGGAGGAAGAGACAGAACAAACAGATTACGTAACTGCTACTGAATGACATCTAACATGACATTTTTTCGTTAAAGTGACAGTTCAGATTATCTGATGTCGGGTTGTATGAGGTACTTGTCAATAGTCAGTGTATTTACCTACAGTAGATGGTGGTCAGCACGCGCCCAGTTAGGAAAACCAGGGAGGAGCGAAAGCAAGGAAGCTAAGCAATGAACTCCTGTGGACAGGGTCAGCAACAAAAGATATTTTAGCCACCTAAAAAAGACCCACCTAAAAAAAATCAATGAGTTTAAGTGTACGCTACATTTAGAAATTTTCACCTCTTTACTTTGCTGTCAGACAGCCTTTTCCAGCGGGAAATTGTCATTATTTAAGCCAAATAGTGCTCTCTCCAAACCAACCAAATTCCATATGCAAAATGAGTAATTTTACCTTGTAGTAACACGCAACTTGGTTTATCACTGCCTCGATCTGTTAGTTTGTTTGTGTTATTGTCTGACTTTGGTGTTTTAGAGCATAGTTCGGTATCAATGAAGCCACACGATCACACAAACAAACTAATAGATCGAGGTAGTGGTACGTGTTCTGCAAGGTAAAATGATTGATTTCGCCTTTGGAGTTTGGTTGGTTTGGACATGGACAGCGATACAGCTGAGGTTCTGCATCAGAAAATGTCTTCTGACAGCTTCATATGACAGGAAACCACTATTATACAAGCCAAATATTGACTTTGGTGTTTTAGTTCGGATTCACCAAATTCACACAGCAACACAAATAAACTAATGGACCGAGGCAGCAATAGACCAGCAAGTCCCAAGTCCTGTGATGCGTTCTGTGTTCTGTAAAATTGCTAATTTTGCCTATGGAGTTTGGTTCATTTGGCAAGAGTGATATTTGTCTTGTCTAACAGCAATTTCCTGGCAGAAAAGGCTTTCTGATGGCAAAGTAAAGCGGTGAAAATATTGTAAATATAGCGTACACTAAACTGATTGTTTTAGGTGGACCTTTTTTAAGTGGCTAAAATATATTTAGCTGCTGACTCTGTCCACAGCAGAACATTGTTGAACTTCATGGTGGTATTCCCTCTGCTTCTCCAATACACTGACTACGGGTAAGGACCTCATACAACTCCACTTCAAATAATCCGAACTATCCCTTTAAACAGTGCCCCACCCTCTCTGCAGGTTCTCTGAAAGGAGGCTCCTCTTCCTCCTCCTCACCATCTTCCTCCTCCTCCACCTCCAGAGTCTCACCGCTGGAGAAGTAGATGATCCTCCTCTGTTTGGACACGGTGGGGACGCCGAACTCTGTCTCCTGGACATCTAATGATGTCTGACAGGTTGCACAGGTCTTTACATCAACTTAAGTTTGTATTCTCTTTCATTTACAAGACACATTGTCTTCATGGCACATTATTACGTCCAGAGTGGACGTTCACCCATGGCTGGTCACACACAGCTGTTAAAAGTTAACTTTGCTTCAGTGTCAGTGAACACAAGCTAAGCTAACGTCTCTGTTCGTCTTGCTTCATTATTACAACACTTACTTCCTGGTGGCTGTCGTTCATTCTTCAGACACTACTAAGTCTTTCTTTATCCGTCGATTGTCTCTCATGTCCCAGCTGTACCGTGTGTCCATCCACGCTGGCTCTGCTGTGTGGAGGAAAACAACTACAGGATACAGGATCAGTCCTGAAACCTGAGACAGCCAAACACAGCAGAGCAAACTTTATCACAGGCAGGTAGTTAGCAGGGCTGTCACCGTAATGCAATCACTTTCATTCTTGGGCTCAAGGGGGCAGGGCTTGTCGCAGTGTGTAGAATGTCGAGGCTTATTACGAAATTTAGCCACAATGTTCCCCTAATATTTTGTCCCTTAGATGGCCAGAAAGTCAGCTACAACATTTGTTACACACAGTTTGATCATCACATCTACATATTGTAGATGTAGACTGAAATATTGAAATATTCAAATCCAGGAGACCACTTTTTGTGGATGTTTCCCTTGAACTCAACCTGACATATGAACTAAACTTTAAAATTTTTAACAGAAAAGTGGAGCCCAGACAGGTGATTGATTTAATGTGAACCACAAATTGGCAATCATACTCACATTTTTGCAGTCCTTTCTGAAGTTTAGTGACTTAATTTCAACTTAACTTGAACTCGGACACTCGAGAACAATATCAATTTTATGTGCAGCAACATCATGTGCAATATTATTTTTATTACTGTTCAAAAGGGCTGCAACTAATGTTTATTTTCCTTATCAATTAATATGTCAGTTATTTTCTATAAGTTTAAGTAAATTGAATGTTCTCAAAATGTCTTGTTTTGTTCACAACCCAGTTTACTGTCATAAAGGAGTCAAGAAACAGAAAATATTCACATTTGAGAAGCTGAAATCAGAGAATTTTGACATTTTTTATTCAAAGAAATGACTTAAAACATGAATCAATTACCAAAATATTTGGTGATTGGTTTAATCACCAAATATATATCAATCGTTGATTAATAATGGATTAATCGTAGCAGGTCTACTGTTCAGTCTGACTGCTAATATTACTTCCAACAGCACTGCCACATTACTTTTCTATTTTATTTTATTTTTACTTATTTTACTTCAACTGTCTTACTTCGATTGTTATTCTTTCTGCACTGGATTTTGCATTTGCTCCTTATACGCTTTATAATCATTATTGTATTAATTTATTTTATAATTTTTGAGCAATCTCTAGCAAGTATTTCCTTTGGGATTAATAAAGATTAATACATTTATTTTATTTTTTCTTAGCTTATCTTAGTTAAAAGAATGTGTTGGATGTTCAGTAAGTTTTTCACCATATTTCTAGACATCCCAAGGGAGCCCTTTAAGGTTTCTATGGTCTTGTGTGTTAATGAATATATCTGGTTACTTATTTTAAAAAAAGAAAATATACATTTTATCATGTCAGCTACAAACTGGATAAATAAAACCTGACATGTAAAAGTGTAAAATTGCAGTCAAATTGTACCGCACTGTAGGAAATGATGACTGCTGTATGCTGGATCCTAGATTTCCCATAATGCCACCTGTTATATAGAGCATCTTTGCTCAGTAAATGCAGCCTCCTTGCATGATTACCTGAACTCCAAGTAAATAAAACAAATTGTTTTTTCCTACAGTAATATTCAGATAGGAGTAATCTTTAACAAAAATATTAATCTAATAAAATTTTTTTATCATATTCATATTATATTATCACCATGAAGTTATAAATAAATGATTTTCTTTACGGAACAGATACATAAGAAAGATCAAAAATGCCTGAACAAACCCATGCCAGAAAACTCAGTTACTAAAGTCTCAATAGAATTTGCTCTAGCCAAGCACCTTAGTTTATTTGATTTACTATTTAGTCTCTTTTTTCCATTTTAATATATTTGCACTTGTATGTTTTATTCTTTGTTTACCCTTTGTCTGTCTGACAACCATAACTAGATTGTTGTAAGTCTGCACAAAGACTTTGATTTAATGTATTATGCTAAATGAAAGATGTCCTTAGGAGGTGTGACGCTGTTCCGAACAGAATGTCTGACAAAGAGTTCATCATTGTGTTATTTATTGTTGCAAATAAAGTTGCAGAAAAGCTTAGTAAAATCCAGCCTTTTTTTTTTTTCCAGGGTGTGTTTCTGCCACAGCGTAATTCACGAGGGACGAGCAACGGAAAATTTTTTAATTGTGGGTGGTGATGAGACGGCTCCAGAGACGTCTGGGTGGGGGTGGGGGGGTGTATCAAATATTCAGAAAGACAATTTGTTAAGTTTAATTAGCAGTAACATTCAAAAGCTGCAGTTTGATTGATTTGATTGATCAGTGTATAATTTCCTTCATGGTAAACGTGTGCTGATTTTACTGTATACCAACTAAAATATATTACTGTGTCTCCATGCCTGACAGAGCTCCTCTAGAGCCACATAAGACAATACACAACTGTTACACACACGACAGGAACGTATGACATGGAAGAGAGTTTTATGGATGATTTAATAGAGTTTGGAATACATTTTACATGAAGGACACCATCGCAGGAGGAATAATGAGCTACAGGAGTGTACATTGTAACGGTCATGTGACACACCCTTTTGATAAACAGTTGTCTTGGAGGGAATAAAGAACAAGCGTTGGTCTGGTTTCTGCCACGTTAACCTCACTGTTCAAGGTGTAATGAACGGTGGTTTAACACTTTGACCATTGTGGTTCCCCCACTGACAGCCCTGCACAACGGAACATAAAGTGCTAAGGTGTTGTGCTCGAAATGAAAGTGAGAAAGTGAACTCGTCTGCTTTTCTCTACTGTTGCTTGGTCTTGCTCAGGTAAGATATTATACATGTAGGGGTATAAATGAGTACATGTGAGCAATATATTACAGTTTATACAAGTTCCCAGAAACTGATTGTTATGCTTTAAAGGGATAGTTTTTGTTTTGTTTTTTTTTGAAGTGGGGTTGTATGTACTCATCCATAGTGAGTGTATTACCTACAGTAGATGGTGGTTGGCGTGACCCCAGGATGGAGAAGCAGCAGGAGTCCGAGTGTAGGAAGCTAAGAAACGGATGCTATGGACGGGGTCAGCAGAAAAACGTATTTTAGTCACCGAAAGAAAGACCCACTATATTAGGGTATTTTCAGAACTTTACATTGTTCTCTAGAGCACATTTTGAAACGGGACGCCACTGTTATATAAGCCAAATGTTGCTCTCTCCAAACCAACCAAATTCCATAGAAGAAATCTGTCATTTTACCTTGCAAAGCACAGGAGTTGCTGGTCTACCGCTGCCTCAATCTGTTAGTTTGTGTTATTGTGTGACTTTGGTGAATCCTTCAAAACACCAAAGTCAGACAATAACACAAATAATCTATCAGATCAAGGCAGCTGTAAACCGTCAAGTCCTGTGTTCTGCAAGGTTAAATGACTGATTCTGTCTGTGGGGTTTGGTTGGTTTGGAGAGAGTGACACTTGGTTTATGTAACGGTGGTTTCCCACCGGAAAACGGCTGTCTGAAGCGGTGCAAATATTCTGAACATATACCTCTTACAACCCCACTTCAAATAATCTTAACTGTCCCTTTAACTGTTTATTTTCAAAGTGGGGCAATTTTGACAATATAAGCACGTTTCTGTGAAGCAGCTGGAGGAGCTCTTTAGCCACACGTCCAAGAATTTTTGTGTCCTACAGCCCCCGGTATCTGACAAAGCTCACGCCTCGATCCGTCTACAAGGGAGGGGACAACACTCGATAAATGTACAGTACATACATTGTGTCAGCCACTGACAGCAGCACTCTCTCCGCAACTCAAACTTTTCCAAGAGTAAGCCTTTCACTGTGTGTGTCAGCGGGTGTTTCCACTGAATCATATGAAAAAAAAAAATGAAAATCAACATCGTCAAAAACATATGATTGAAGTTACACAGAATTGTATACTGTCATAAGTGTTTGCAGTTATCAACTAAAATACCATTACGTAACAATAGAAATAAATTAAGACTAACTTCAATCTACGGAAGCCAAGAATGGCCGTGCTTGCAATTTTTTTTTTAATGTTTTTGTTAAATGATCTCGAGATGATGATCGACTGATTTAACCCTCTAGACTAGCCTGTCATTTTGAAATCATGTCCAGTGTCTTAAAACACAATAAAAGTTCTGACTTTGAGTAGTAGAAACTTTTTAAGTTGTCATGAGTAACCATAACTGGAAATTCACATCGGTATGTTGAGTTTTTCCCAAGTGTAGAGAATGTAAACAGCGGGACCCGTGTGTGACGAAGAGTCGGTGGGGACGACTGGCCGGGTTGCGACTTTGCCACATATTAATTCAGCGATTTATCTCATATTAGTTTTTTTTTTTTGCTCAAAATCACATCACATAATCACCATGAGTAAAACTGCGGGACCTACCGCTCAGCTCTCACTCTACAGTCTATGGTTAAAGCTCGCCACTTAGGCTGCTGTACTCCGGCTATATATTGCTCCTTTAATTTACAAATTGGATACAGCATTAAAAAAGTAATTGCAGCCGCAGCCATTCTCGGCTCCTGTAATCTATCAGGGATCACATCCCAGAATCCCACAGCAAGTTAAAGAATGATTCAGCCTCATCCAGTAATAAAGTTGTCCAGAATTATTAGTAGAAGTAGAAAAAAAACAAAAAAAAACAAAATAGCTACGTCATGTTATGTACAAAAAGAACTACAGTACATACATCATGTGATCTAAATCAAATATTGATTGTAAACTGCTACAGCTAAAACAAACCAGCAATAACACGTGTAGTTTTGTTCATCTCATCTGTCCACCGTCGATTTACAGTTCAGTTCAGTTAATTCTCAGAAGTGTGTTTGCTGAACTTGAGATGCATTCAAGTCCTCTAAAGTATTGAAGTATACAGGCTGATTGTGGGAATGCAATTACCTACATTGGTAAATATTCAATATAAAAATCTGTCTTTTAATCATGTCAGTTTCTACTACTACATCTTATGTTTAGATCTGTATATCCTGAGGCCGTTTTTCAGCATGTTTGATAGGCCACGTTCCGTTGTTTGAGTCATATATTTATCAAGCCAGAGCACTCCAGTGCCAAGAAGGTTCAAACCAGACACTTCTGTAAGGGGCCCACAGTGAACAGGTTGATGTACACTGCGGCCAAAGGCACCGTTAATAGAACTGCTTCACCCATAAGGCTTGTTTATAACTGACTCGACGTGACCTCATGTAAAGACCTAATTTAAAGTCATCCTGTGAGCTGACGTGTCATTTACTAACAATAACCTGAAAGAAGTTTTCCATCTTTGTAAGCGTTTTAGAGGATGCGACTGGCTCTGGCTTCGGTGAGAGGACAATGGCTGTCATACCCAAATACAATACGCATGTTTCAGCATAAATGTAAAACACCATGGATTAAGATTACAAAAAAGAATACATTTTTTTTCCCTATGGAGGTTTACATGAAAGGAAATATGGATGCCATCGTTACGATCGATGGCAGTGAAAAGCATGAGGCTGAAGGCGGGAATCTGTGGGAGGGCTTAGGAGACGACGCAGCCCGTGTCCTTCTGAGGCTTCAAATCTGGTTCCTTCACTGGTTTCACCTCCTCCTCCTTGGGTTTGGCCTGGAGTTTAAAGCATCGATAACAGGGTTATGAAACAACGCAGCCTCACACACACATGTAAACTGTTAAAAGTTTGTTTCCAAATAAAGACTTCATGAGGTGTTCCGGCCTTTGTTGGAATAAACTTGAGTATCTTTGAGGTAGCATTAGATTTAGTGCACCCTGGTTTAAGTGCAAATAACCCTGCTTCATCTGCACATGGAAGTTAGCATTTTTGTGTTTTATTGTGTTGTGTATATTGTGTGTACAGGAAACATTTTTATACATTTTTTTTCCATCTGGGATAATGAAATGACTGAACTGTACCTTGTCATTTTTGGCTCCCTTGGTCAGGTCAAAGGTGGCGTAGGTCTCGGCAGAGCACTGCTCGCTGAGAGGCGGCAGCTCGAAGGGGATTGGCTCAGCCAGGCCGTAGCTCGCCTTCAGCTCCAGCTGAGGCGCCTCAGCCGGGACCTTGTGGAAGTATCTGAGGAAATAAGTCCAGAGTTGCAGTTCAAGAGGGGAAGACTTGTCGCTTAGTGGACTTTGACAGAGACTTTAGTGTTGCACTTGTGTTGGATCTACAGTACAACCCATATTCAATTGAAAACAGTACAAACTGTTAACTGATTCTCTGAGCCTGAGCTCATCTGAGATGGACTGACGGGGAAAGTGTGCTGTGGCCCAACAAGTCCATATTTCAGATTGTTTTAGTAAATCATGGATGCTGCATCCTCTGGGCTGAAGAGGTAAAGGACCATCCAGTTTGTTACCATAGCTGCAAGGTTTTGGAGCAACATATGCTGCCATCCAGACAAGAGACGTCCCCGCTTATTTCAGCGAGACACATTCTGCACGTGTTACAACAGTGTGGCCTCGTAGTAAACGTGTTCAAGTAGTAAACTGAGCTGCCTGCGGTTCAGACCTGTCTGCCATTAAAAATGCAAGAATAAGAAAGAATTCTATTTTCAAAACTTCAACAATTCGTGCCTTCAGATCCCAAACACTTACTGAGTGTTGTTAAAAGAAAAGGTGATGTATCACAGTGGTAAACATGCTCATGTCCCAACTTTTTTTGGAACATGTTGCAGGCATTAAATTAAGAATGAGTATATATTTACAAAATACAATAAAGTTTCAGTTTGCACTTGTAATATCTTGTGTTTGTACTGCAGTCAATTGAATATAGGTCAGAAAAGATTTGTTGTTGTTTTACACGGCGTCCCAACTCTTTTGGAGTCTGTGTTTTATTTAGCAACCAAATATGTTGCAACTGGGAAAGATGGTTTGCACACAGATGACTTTTATATAATAATAATAATGACTTGGCCTGAAACCTCTGTGCCAATTTTTCAGTTGCCAATATAAATTTATATCTGCACTTGCGTACTACACTGAGACAAAAAGTTAGGCACATTCCAAAATTTACTTTTTGATTCAACTGCCAAACGGACTGGTGGATTAAAAAAAGTCAATCAGCCAAACATATTTTTAATCGTATGTATGTCTATGACTATGTCAACATTAGATAAAAAATTTGGCCCAAAACATGTAAAACACACACACATTCCTCTCAGCCATCATACCAAATCTTTCATTACAAGTGTGGGCGGTCATCTCACATTTACAAGATCATTTATGTTCATTTTTATGGGTATTTCCTTCCGTTAACTCCTTTTTATTGGTTATCAGGGCCCTGCAGTTTATTTTCCAGTATAATTTAATTTAATTCACTTAACAGGTTAATTTGAAATTAAGGCCAGTAATGTTTATATTCAGAGCTGTAGTGATCTAACATGTTTTCTGGGATCCATTCTTCTGAAGTTAGTATTATTTGCAGCATTTATGTCTGTGGATGTGTTATACAGCTTCTGCCACCAGGCTGTGCCTTTGAGTAAGGCGAGCTTTGAAGCACAGGTAGTAGAAGAGTAACAACTTCCTCTGTTGTTGTTGTTGTACATCACAGCAGTAAGCACAAAAGTAGTGGGTTTTAACAGCAGAGAAAATATGCTGTAAGCAACAAAGACTGCTTCAC
>JAJHUR010135699.1:5359-16504 GCA_027495735.1 Lutjanus campechanus | reverse complement strand
TATATATATGCCACTACCGGATCAACTACCCATTTGTGCATGTGCGGCAGCATGCGCAATGGTAAGTCTACTTGGACAAGACCAGACAAGACCGTCTCTGGCCGTTGCCAGAGACGTTTCAGGGACTTTGAGTCATTCTGCGCTGCAGATGCGTTAATAGCGTTAAAATTTTTAATCAGATTAATCATGATGATGGATTAATTCGCGTTAACCTGTTAATTTTGACAGCCCTAATTAAAATATGGTGGAATGTGCAGAAAATAGGTTTAAATGTTCAACAATTTTCTTCAAGTCAGAGACTGTTGCATTTAATTTAATTTTTGCTTGATGCAGTGTGCGTAAAGTTAAAAGATTGAAACTTATAAAACAAGTTTTAAAAAAAGACACTTTCATTTTATTCAATTTTATATGATGGAATATGCAGAAAGAATAGAATTAGGATAAAAGGTCTATTGCTTTATAGCTTATTTAGGTAACTAATTACTTTTGAAAATAAGTAATCAGTAAAATAACTGGATTATTTTCTTGGAGAAGTAATCACTAATCAGTAACTAATTACTATTTCCAAGTAACTTGACCAACACTGCTCACAACATAATCAAAGGAAGAAAATTGCATGATGTTACCGTAACATTTTAAAATGTCATGATAATCATCAAAACAAAATATCCTGACTTTTCAGTCGTCAGTTTGCTGGTCATGTTTGGACATGGAAAGTCTGTTACAAGCTGGAGATGTGAAGTTTGAAAGACCAAAAATGTACATAAAACTTTGTGATGTGCACTGGAAAGCCATGACTCCAAGAGAGAGTTTCTCTCCTGTGTTGCTGTTTGTACTTTCAGGTATCTGCTGTATTTTACTGTTTCATGTTCACTGTGAGTACAAGCCTGCCATTGGACCATTTGTTCCAGGTGGAACTGCAGCATCCACTATCTGCATATTTAAAGACCCTGGGAAACTACAACAACGCTAATGGTACGAACGTAAACAAACTAGCAGCTGTTGCCTTTTCTTTTGCAGTGATGTAGTCATTTTAATGCCCTGGCTCACTTTCCAATGCAAATGCTTCACCAAAACAAGTTCTCCCACTATTTTGCAGGGACACCCTCACTGCATCCTGGGCTTAGCGCTGCACTTTTTGTTGTGTCACAGTAACACAACCCTAGAAAACTTGGCATATGCTCATCAAGAGCTTCCAGGGCTTGGCCACCTGTGCATACATTCAACAACAAGAAAACTGAGCGATTGGCCACCAGGCTAAAGATTAAGTATCCTCTCATGCTAGCACTCGAACAAGCATCTCTCTTTACCTTGAGGGCCCCACATCTGCTGCTTGTTGTCTACTTTGGCATGCCCCTTTCAAACTAACCCACCCCTTAGCCTGGTGGAGCACAGCCAATAGCACAGCCAATAGGGAGACAGTGTGCTGTGACAGTTGCACTTGTGAGATAGTGGATGAGGCATATGAGATTTATAGCCTATGTTAACTTGAAGTATTAGGGAGAGGCTGAAACAGCAGAGGCCAGAGTGTGTTAAATGACTTGACTGGGTGACAGTTGTCTCATGTGCTTTAATAAACAGTATGGTAAAATGGCAGTGTATCATAATAAATGTAGTTACAGCCAATTTATGTTAAATAGTATGTGTGAAATACCCAAATTCATGTAATACTATTAGCCTAATGCCTTCTTTGTTTGTGGCGGCGATTTGTTCACTGACCTTCTAGTTGTGTTAAATGACCAGACCAGACACCATGACTCATCAGCAATGACTCACACGGCCGCTGACTCAGGATGACCTGCTGTAATAGGATACATGTGGTAATAGGCAGCATTCTTCAAAGCAGCTTTAGTCCCGGCTGTCAGCAGCTAAAGGTTACGCCACAAGTTGTTTTCTGTGACGTACACTAACTGTCTGCGCTCATTGGACCCAGACAAAGCTGGTCATTTACAAGCTACAATGGAAAACAGTTGTACTCAATAATGTACTCTGACAATGGGGAGTGTCCTTATATCTGCATTTATGGAACTGATCCACCAGGTGCTTCAGTATGAGATGCTGACAGGTGGTGACATAACGGCGTCAGTGTGTGACAAGTTGGGCTGAGAATGGGTGGGGTAAAGGGCATTCTGAGAAACCAAATTAAATCATCATAACCCTTGTTTTAAAGACTTATTTATGCCAGTTCACAGACAAAGCATGAGTTTCTATGCGCACTGGCATAAATCTGACAGTTTCATACATAATATAGGCCAACGTATTTATGCAATCAAATGCCTTGCATTAATTTCACACCAGCCAAAGCAGGTTCAGATCAGCTTTATGTCGACAGTATTTATACAAAGTAATACTTGTAATAAGCCTGCTAAGATCCTCCTACATTAATTTCTATATGAAGTAAATCTGCCTGCGAGGCAGACGCTTAAATATCAACTTTACACACAGCTGGAGCTGTATGTTAACTCTGCATCATGATATTAAACATTGGGATCAAAAAAGGTTCAATCTGGACTTGGAATATGGAATATATCAGCAGTTACCCTTCCACTGGTTTCTAGTGACCTGTGAATACTTGCTGTAGACAGTTATATTGTATTGATGATTATATGATGAGCGTTAACTCTTTCCCCAACACTGACGAGATATCTCATCAATGGCTGTTTTCACTGCAAGGTGGGATGGGACGCTGTGATGTATCACCCCTCCCACCACCCCTCTTTTTTCCCCTTCTCCTCTTTCCCTCTCAACCCGACCAGCGCCATCAGATCACCGCCTACCATGAGTCATGGATCTGTCCGAGGTTTCTGCCTGTTAAAAGGAAGTTTTTCTTCGCCTCTGTCGCCAAAGTGCTTGCGCATGGGGGAACTGTTTCAATTGTTGGATGCAAATAAAGTGTAAAGTGTCTTGAGACAACTTTGTTGTGAATTGGCGCTATATAAATAAAATTGACTTGACTTGACTTGACTTGACAAAAAATTGCTACTCGAAGAAGATGAGAACCACTGGAATTGAGCAGCAGCAGAAGAAGAAGCTTGAAAACATCAGTGCTCAGCTGCAGATCTGTGGGTAAGAGAGCATCATGACCCGGCCACAGAGTCTGGGCACAGAGCAGGGCTGCTCACGCTGCCGTCCCCGGGACTCGTGCCACAGCCGGGGTGACCAGTTTTCAAATGTAGAAAACAACAGAATAAAAACATAAAATGCCGCCATACTGCTTGTCTGGTGAAATCCAAGTCTCCGAAAGAGCCGACATGCCAAGTTGACTAAAAAATGTTATTTACACCATGTTTTTTTCCCCTGAATCTTCACTGTAGACACCCTGTTTTCCTGTGAAACTCCAGCAGTGTTTTGTGGACTAAACAAACTAAACCTGACCTTCAATCTGCATGAGGGTGAGCAGATAATGACTGAATTTTCATTTTTGGGTGAACTATCCCTTTAGCACAAAGAAGCTAACAGATGGAGGCAACAATGAACTCCTGTGTTCTGTGAGGTAAAATGACTGTTTTTGCCAGTGGAGTCTGGTTTCTTAGGAGAGTGATACTCGGCTTATATAAAGTGGTTTCCTGAAGACCGTCTGACAGCATGGCAAAGCCATGAAAATATTCTAAGTGCAACATACATTTAAACTGATAATGATTTTTTTTTTAGGTTGTTTTACTGCTGACTCTGTCCATGATGGCAGGTACTGCTGCTTCTCCAATTTGGGGTGTGTTGACTGCCATCTACTTACACTGACTATCAATAAGTGCCTCATACAACCATTCTTCAAATAATCCAAATTATCCCTTTAAGCATTTTTGGGTAACAAGCCTGCTATTTTAAAAACATTTTGAAAGACATGTGGGACAAAAGTTTACAGTATATTCATACCTGCTCAATAAATTGCCTGATGCATTTTAAGGTTGCTGCACAGATTATACTAAATCTAAAATACAAAATCTAAACTCAATAAAATATTCTCTAACATCTCCCCTCTGTGTGAGAAATGTATGTTCCCAGAAGCCACATTAACCCAGAGTTTTATACTTTGCCCAAGATAGAAAGTCTCTGGACTGAAATATTCAGCATCTTTTCCTCTATGCTGAAAATCCCTCAGAAAACAGGTCTAGAAATGATTGTATTGGGAAGCTTTTAGAAAACTGAACGCCTTTTAACAACTCTTAATAGTGGCTAAAAAAACTTACTACTTCTTAAATTTTGGAAAGAAGCTCTGTCCTGTATTTTGTCAGATTTTTCGTATTTGAGCATGAGCGGGCACGTCGGACTCAGTACAGTGCAATACAGCGCGTTTGGCTTGACTCAGTGAATTAACCCGTTTCTGAGCACCAGAGGCTCAAAACTCACACTTTTCACAGCACAACTCAAAAAAATTATTCTTGGCTCTAATAAACATGAAGCAATATTCTAAAGTAAAAATATAAATGAAATATATAATATTTAAAGTTTATTTATCCAAAACAAGCCAAACATAATGTGAATATGCTTAGTATAAACTGAATCTAAACAAATCAAGTAAACTTTATTTACTAGATCACATAAAGAGGCTGTGCATCACACTCCAACACAGTTTACGTAAAAGTTTGCATAAACTAAAGCCAATCTGACTGAAGGTATTTAATTTATTCACACTGACTCGACATGATAGAAAAAGATTGGATTAAATGCAACTCTTTACATTAAATTTATATACTAAAATTACATGGGAAATTTACATGTAATGGGTTAATTATTTTTGTGTGTGGCAGAGACAAACCATGATCTTTCCTTAACCAAACCAAGTATTTTTTTTGCAGAACCATACAAAACTGACTGAAAATGAGTCTAAAAGTCTAAAAATGAAAAGTCAACACTCAACTTAACTTTTAGGTCGCTTTCACACCAGAGCTGTTTGGTCCGCTTTAAACGGACCAGAGTTCGGTTCGTATGCAGTGTGAAGCTCACCGGACCAAACACAGGACCAAATACACGTAGTGACGCTATACGCAGTGCGTACAAATAAATTCAATGGTAAATTATGCGAATTAAACAAATTATTTTCTATGGGTTTACTAAAATTATGTATTCTGTGCTAAAATACAACGTATCTCATCTGTATTTATAATAAAGCTTGATTCTGCATCTCTATTTACAGCTCATTAGTCCTTATGTGAATGTTTACTGTTGCTATGGCAACAAGTGACCGCTGACATTAGCTGTTGCTAGCTAGCTTAGCTCTGAACAATAATAACCCATAAATTCACAATTTGGCATATTTAAACAAAATCAAATCACAACTACCAACAGTCACAGTCCTTAAACTCTGAGCTCATATGTTGTCACATGTTAGATCGTCAAAGTTAGAAAAATAACAGAATCAATCCCTGACAAGCTACGATAGCATTATAAGAACAGTTGCGTTCACTAACATTGTAGCATTCCTTAAAATAATGTGACGAAGCATGAGGGATTTCCCCTCCTACTTTGTCCAATCGACGAGCGCCCCTTTCAATTACGTGATGCTGCTCAGAGAGTTTGGTGCACTTCAGAAATCACAGTGTGAAAGCAGAACCGAAACAAGTGATAAATGCAACAATGTTGCGACTTTCAGCTCCCCAATCGAACCGAGTCCGCTTGGTCAGGTGTGAAAACGACCTTAGTTTCACACAGGACTCCCAGGGGACCGTCCTGTTGCCCCAATTTTTAAAAATGACAAACCGTCACAATAAGCCTCATCAATACATTCTAGGAAGACTTCATTTGTGCATAAATGAACGTTCCTTTACTGCCATTTTTGCATCACCCTATATTATCTTGACACTTTATTGAAAACATAAACACATTAAAACTTAAGAAACAATTTTAATTAGGCTGAATTAACAAGCCATCTCATTGTTTTTATTTCCTCTTATGATTCCTGGCCCTCATAAATATGAAACAATATATTTAAGTAAAATGTAACTGCAGTTATGGAAAATAAATAAACACAACGTGAATCTACTTAGTATAAACTAAAAGTAAACAAACTGAGTAACCAGTGACCTATGACCAGGTCCTATAAGCTGGGTACGTGCATCATACTCCAGCACAATAGGTGGTGGTAGTAGTGCACTTTAACATTGGTTGCAACCCACGTGAAACCGGAAAGCGTAGAAGAAGACCTAAGTAACCCCTGGGCGTTGGTGAAGTCAAGCCCGCGACCTCTATGCATGGCATATGTTTACCTGAACGAGTGGGAAAATAGCGCTGAATTTGCGGCAGGTACGGTAAGTTTTCCAACCATTTCCCATTTGTTGTGTTACACCATGGTGATGTTATTTAGATAAATGTATTAATTTTAAGTTGTTTTTTTTAAATTACTGAAGCGAGTGTGATTGCACTGCTGTGTAAGAGGTCGATGAATTTAGTTTAGTGCGTGTCTGCTCTAGCTGCCTCATGTCCTGCTAGCAAGTGCTAGCACTAGCTAAGTGGCTCATATCTCGCCAACCATGAACTAATAAGTACAGCCAAATTAGTCACAGTTGTTGTGATACAAGAGGACCTACGGTGAACAACACTGTTTAAACTTAGGGCCGCTCAGGCTACGTTGATAGCCACATGGCATCATCGTCCGCTTGCATCTGCTATCTTGCTCAGCACTAGATAGTAACACAGCTTCACTTGCTGACTTGCTCAGCTGCATGAAACAACACTTGTTAGGTTATACTGTGGTCTCTCACTTCCGAAGCGAGACACAGAGTCGATGGTGACGCTGCTGCTCGGAATTTGCAGAAGCTAATGTTAGCGCTTAATTTTAATCGTCTATCACCTGCTCTTCTGACTCGCCCCTCAACCTGCTAACATTTCATCATTATTTAATTATGTTTACGCCTCAACAGAAGAGACCTGGTTGGTATGTACTGTAAAACTCATGGATAACATAATAGTCAATCAAGTATCATTCAAAGACCAAATTTAGGACCAGCCAAATCCTGAAAAAATACTATAGTGGAATAATTTGGATTTGCTTCACTAACTGGCTAGAAAATACACAGTAGTAAATAATGGTGTTAAAATTAAAATGTTCACATTCACCTGCAAGTTAGACAAAACAAAATTAAGCAAGCAAACAAACAAACAAACAAAAAATATTCTGGGATCAAATACTTTCATTTGACGACTTGGGAATAATTATATTTCCAAAACAAGATGGCACCGTCCTATGGCGACACAGTCTTGCTCTCTGCCTGTGTCTGTCTCATTTTTTTGTGTTTAGTGGAGAACTCCTAGGGCCCTATCTTATGCTCGGCGCAATGCTGGTGCGCCACCAGCGCATGTGACTTTCCTATCTTACACCCAGTGCAAGTGCCGTTTTTGCCATGTCTGTAAGATAGCAACTTGCGCTGGGTCTGATCCACTGTGGGCAGGCGGTCTGAACATACAGGCAAAACGAGGGCGTGGCCCGGCGCTTTTGCTATCTTACGGTCGGTGCACTGGAGTAAAAACCACTTGAGCCTTAGAGCCCTGTCTTACGCCGGTCTGAAGTGCAATGGATTTAATTTATTCAAGGTGTGTCCAAATCCTCCTTTGCCGTCCCCTCTCAGGGGTGAGAGTGATATTTTGCCCTGCCCCGCCCAACGCGCCACTGGCGCAAAGCAGCAAACACCTATCACCTGTGCCCAGGTGCCCTCTATAGGTGCGTTCGAGATGAGCCAGGCCTGCGCAGAATCGATCACCGGCGATCGCCGCACAATGCATGCTGGTTAGATTTGTGTCCGACTTGATCCCGACTTGCTCTGACATCATGCACACGTGGGCAACAATAACCTCACGAGATCGAGGCGGCCGCAGTTTTCAGAGCCAGGCGCCGCAGTTGCTCTCCACCGACTGCGAGCACCTGGCTGTCGCCTGATCTATGAGCTGACAGCCTCTGATTGGCTCTTAATTTTGACAACAAACACCACGTTGTATAAAATACTAATTAGGCCTATCTGTGTAATCGTAATATTTAACGCTTGATATATTAGTCTTATGTTGTGCGATGAAGTTTTAACCTGTCAACAAGCAGATATTTTGTGTCTGATAATAATAATAAAGGTTATACATGACTTATCAAACGAACAGTTACAAAGTGCTTTACAAGGCAGATTTTAGCTTTAATCAGCGATCGAGGACACACTTTATCTCTTCTGCTATGAGCGTGGTCTGCAAACTACAGGTAACCTACAGGTGATCTAACAGGATGTCAGTGTCTCTTCCTGTATGTTCTCTTAAGTCTGCTGGAAACTGTCCGACTTGACTGCAGCTTTTTGGCTCCACCTCCTGCTGTGGCCGCCTGATCTCGTCTATTTGCCAGGCGAGGCGCAGTTCATCTCGAACGAACCTTCGCCGGTGAGTTTAGGCTGAACATGCAATAAACCAATCAGAAAGTCAGCTCTCATCGCCTGTAAGAGGTTGGTGCGCCTGTGGCGGATGCAGTGGCAATGAGGGCGGATCTACAAGGAGGAAAGAGAAAAGAGGTGCGTTCGAGATGAATTGCGCCTCGCCTGGCATGTAGACGAGACCAGGCGGCCGCAGCAGAGGGCGGCAACAAAAAGCTGCAGTCAAGTTGGACAGTTTCCAGCTGCCGTCCGACAATATACCGGAAGTGACAAAATATCTCACATCCTGTTAAAACCACCTGTAGGCTACTTGTAGTTTTCAGACCTTCGAATCGAAGACAATGGCTGAAGAAATAGTATATGCATACATATGTTTGCCTTTGTCCACTGCACTTCATCCAATGATGTTTTCTTTACCCATGACGAACTTGTGTGTCACTGCATTATTTCAAAAAGTGTATGTGGCAGTGGCACCAATTACATCATTTTTGGTGACTGGTATTTATTATTATTACTGATTATTAGTTATTTTTCCATTATTTCTATTTAATGTAAATGTAAAAGCGATTTAATTCATGCTAAAACATTTTAGAATGAAATCTAACAACCACAGAAGATTTCTTTGTGAACATTTATTGCACAGAATTACAATTTGACAGGATTTTTTTTATTTTATTTTATTTTTTTATTGATAAGTGTCCACCATACATATATACATGACACTATATACAAACACCAGTGTATATACAAAATTTACAACATATACAAATATACATAAAACACTTAGGGGTACCGTACCTGAAAAATTAATTAAACATATTAAAGGAATTGCAAATGTCCAGAGTCTTCATTGCTCTTCTGTCTTTTACATTTTTTAAGGAGGTCATATAGAACTCTACTTCTTTTATAAATTGTTGTATTTTTGGAGGTTTTTGACTCCATTTACACTTGTGAATATAATATTTTCCATACAGTATAAGTAAATTCAGAATATAACTCTTCTGAGGTTCGCTATTCCTATTTTCATAATAAAATAAAACATCATTTTCTCTCAGTCGAATATTGGAGCCAGTTTGTACATTGTAGAACTGCTCTACCTTTGACCAAAATATTCAACAACAGGTACATTCAAAAAATAAATGGCAAATAGTTTCCGCCTCGTGGTTACAAAACACACAGTTTCTTTCCACAACTCCAAATCTTACGACCACTTGATTCGTTGCGTAAATTAAATGTAATATTTTAAAAGCTACTTCCTTGATTTTATTTGTTACAAAGAATTTTTGATTGAACATCCATACAGATTTCCATTTGATATTGTCAAATTTTGAATTCCAGATGGATTTTGACTGAGGGGTTGAGGTTTGGTGGTACAATTTCCTAATATGTTTATTGGTACATTTGTTACTTGTTAATTGTATTCCACCTAAAGAGAGCTCTGATGAATATTGTGTGTTCTCCTCCCCTCCCCCTTGCAGAAGTGTTAATAGTCCAGTAGGAGTTGCATCAAATACTATTGCATATTCTTTAGGAGTGACAGGGATTTTATATTTCATTAGAAATTCTGTATAGCTGTACAGGTGTTTGTTTCTATTTAATAATTGCGTGACAAACAGAATGTTGTTTGCCACCCAACTACCAAGGAACAATGATTTATTTTTTATATTTAATGTCTTTGTTGTTCCAGATTAAGGATTTGCGTGGAGAGAAACTGTGCTTGTATAACATTAACCGTGACATTAAGGCTTGTTTATGGAAATTAGAGAGATTGACAGGAATCTTGCCCACATCAAAATTACAATGCAGCAAAAATTCAATGCCACCTACCTTTCTGAATAACAGTTCTGGGATAATAAACCATAATTTGTCTTTTTCTTTTATATATTGTTTGAACCAATTAATCTTAAAGATTGTGTTGGATGTGCTAAAGTCCAACACATTTAATAATAATAATAATAATAATAATAATAATAATCTTTATTATAGACTCATAGAAAAATGGTCCACTCACATACCCCCACACACACATAACACACATATAAACAAACATTAAAAACAAAAACAAAATACAATACAGTACAATACAGTGACTGTCTCTTATACACATCTAGATGTGTATAAGAGACAGGTTATGTCCTCGTCTTTGCATCGGAGGTTGAATCTCAGGTGGTTTTTGTGGCGTGCTCGAGATTTTTCCAATTTCTCCAGCCGGCGGAGGGATTTGACACAGTCATGTCCAAATCTTCCATGTAACAGGTTGAAAATGTTCATTTTGTCTTCTCGAATTAGTTAAAAACTTTTCTTGTAGTCAGACAAATAGTAGCTTGAAAAGATGTTACCTTGTTTCTTGGTCCAGAGACCACCCAGGGCGGGGGGGCAGCGGACGGCCCAGCGGACTCTGACAGGTTCGCTGGGCCGTCCAGCTGTTAAATGACACGTCATCAACACGTCAGATGACGCTTCTGAGAAAGACTGCAGCTGCAAGTCGAAACCGTCAAGCAACAAGGTAACATCTTTTCAAACTACTATTTGTCTGACTACAAGAAAAGTTTTTAACTAATTCGAGAAGACAAAATGAACATTTTCAACCTCTGATAAGATTAGATTAAATAAAATTGCTTTATGGTCCGACACACAGATATCCTTAAGCTCGAGGTTGTCAGGGCTGAGACCGAGATGAATGACTAAATCAAGTGTGTGGCCTTTTGAATGTGTGGGTTCTTGTACAGACTGTGTGAGATTAAAAGATTCCAGTGTATCCATAAAATCAGAGACAAGAGACTGAGAAGGGCAGCACACATGTATG
>JAJHUR010135697.1:2125-34813 GCA_027495735.1 Lutjanus campechanus | reverse complement strand
TAATAATAGCAGTAATGATAATAATCAAATGCAATATATACCCTACAAGCAATTCTCTGAATAAAGACATAAATACATCTGAACGTTTTCTGGGTTCCTTTTATTCTATTTATGTCTGCCTGTCTGTCCTCCATGTCTGACGTTTGTAACAAACAACCCGCGTGAATATATGTTGGCAATTGATCGATTTATGATCACTTTTATAGTGCAAACATGTGATTTCTCCATAGACTTAATGCACTGTAGGAGCGAGTGGTGCTGTTCCAAGATGGCCGCCGCATAGGCACGTCGCTCTAAGCGGCAGCAGCAGTCAATGCGGTGTCTACGTATATATGTCTATGGGAACAGCCTCTCGTGGGGTATCTTATGTATATAGAGTATCTTTGTTACAACCTCCTTCAGCGTGGCCATGTTTGTTGTTGTCAGAAACTTTGAACTCTTCTTCTTCGGCTTTGGGTTAACTTTTGACCCTGAGCGGCGCCCTCTAGTGGATATATTGCTTAACATGTCCATGACACCTACAAGTATGTGGGCAGTGATTGATATGTTGTTTGAAACAGACATATGTAAAGGATGAATGAGCCTTTAAAGGACCATTGTGTAGGATTTAGTAGCATCGAGCAATTTGCAATTACCTTTTCTTACCCTGCCCCTCCAAGTGTGAGAGAGAACCTGTGGAACTCATGCAAAATGCGAAAGACTGTATCTAGTTTGGTTTGTCCGTTCTAGCCGACTGTAGAAACATGGTGATGCAACATGGCTGACTGAGGAAGAGGACCCACCCCCTTTCATTTTCAGGTGACTATGCTCCCTCTACACATACTGATTTATTCCATTTTTGCCATATTCTGTCAATTGATTCTTATAAATCTTACACACTGGACTTCTAAGGTATAAAAGTGCTATAGAAGCACAGTCTACTTTATCAAAATATACATATTTAATGTATAATAAAATATACATTAGTGCCATCTAAGTAACTTGGTCTATAATCTGTGTTTTATTAAATGGTATGCTTTTGGTAAAGTGGATAAGCAGTTTTCCTTCTTCTGTGCAACTAAATCAGACAAATTTTTTGCAATTAAAAATAACTGCTGCTAAAAGTGTCATAGCAAGAGTTGTTATATACTATAACCTTTTGTCTGTGCTAACAGTTTGAATAACAGGCCTGTGTGACACTGTCAGACAAACTGGTGGAGCAGCTTTTGTGCCACGGGGCAGCTGACGTGTGAACGGACAAACTGTAAAACGCTGTAAGATAGCATGAGCTGCCTGCACTTTTTCAAACAATCGTGTAATGATCTGTTTAAATGTCAGATGAAGATTTTAAAATCTTTATTTCTTTAGTCTGTAATTGACTAGATTTGCTTACTTGAAAGTATTAAAGTAAGTGGTAAGAATTAGCTGCACGTGCTGGATAAATGGTTCTTAAAGAGTGTCCAACATGAAGAAAACATGAAATTATGCCTTGCAATCAGCATAGTGGCAGCTGAGAAGAAGATCACCTTCCATTGGTTTTGAGTTTTGAGTTGGCTAGTGCACAGGCGGGACCTCGATGCCGGGACTCCAACCCCCGATACTGCATAGACTCATAGACTGCATAGGCTCCAAATACAACACATCCTTGTACCCAAATAACAAAACAGGTCAGCTGTCAATTATTCTTGTTTATGTTGCAAAACTGTCACAGTTTGGTTAGGTTTAGGCAAAAAAACAACCTGGTTAGGATTATGAAAAGATTGTGGTTTAGGGTAACACGTCATGTGACATTACTCGCACAACCACATAACTCATGTGATATTGCAGACATTGTGTATGTTGTAAAACGGTTTCAGTTTGCTTAGGTTTTGGCAAATGAAGCTACTGGGTTACATTTAGGAAAAGTTTGTGACATCATTGCACAATGGAAGTGACATGATGGATGTCACATCAACCATGAAATTTTTAAGTTACTCAAAACTTTAAATAACTCTAAA
This sequence comes from Lutjanus campechanus, assembly GCA_027495735.1. Classification (NCBI taxonomy): domain Eukaryota; kingdom Metazoa; phylum Chordata; class Actinopteri; order Lutjaniformes; family Lutjanidae; genus Lutjanus; species Lutjanus campechanus. The sequence goes on along the minus strand of JAJHUR010135697.1, from coordinate 32,837 downwards.
CGTTTACTTTTCGTTTCATACAGGATTCAAACCCTAATCTCTTGGGTGAAAGAATGCAGACTTTCTCACTTATTGTACTTCTCCTGTCATACACTAGGGGGCGCCGCCTAACAATAAACTGACATATCAGTCAGAATAAGTTCTTTGCACTTTCGACCAACGAGCATATTTTTCTGGTGAGGACGAGCTATCCGAATGATGTCACCAATGCAAGACATCAGCGCCTGTATCTGTGATATTTTGCCTTAATTTTTGTGCAGCGGGAAGTGGAGACGCGCCATCCAACTTTACATGCAGTCACTGGTTTAGGCAAATAATAACATGCATATTGTTTAAAATGTGATTATCTGGAGACTGTAAGCACTGTTTAAAAACTATACCTTTTCAGAGGGTGTGTTGTGCTATGCTCGTAATGACTTTCCTACTGGCTTTAAGTATGTAGGCAAGGCGAGCATACAACATGACAGGAATTGAGTTAGTCATTAGCATGTTATTGTTTCAAGCGTCTAAGCTAAGGCTACTTTCCATTTCGGTCATCCATTAAGTTTTAAAAGAAACGACTCTGAAATCAAATACGCCACCGAAGTAAACATAGCGTTCAATGTGCTTCAAAGTGTCTTTGATAGAAAGATGAGAAACTTTGTGACATGCTGAGGTCGAAGGACAATTTGATAATTTAACGAGGGCAAGGATTTCTCTTTTCATAAAAAGAAAAGAGTTCCATATAAAAGAAAGAGAAGGCCTTCAGGCCTTGTCAGCCATCTCCATTAGAAACCCCACTTTAGTCTTAATGCATTTCTAGTCATTAGCCAGGGCACAATATGTCACAATCCTCCTCAAAAGAGTATATACACATTGTTCAAATAATTGCCCTGTGAAGGACAAACAACCAGCATGTAAAAAGGCATCATTATTCAGGTGCAATCACTGGCGGAGACTTTCAGGCCTTCCCTCTTCTTTGCCATTGTTGTAGAAGGCCATCTGATGTCAGAGTGCCTCTCTGCAAAAATAAGAATTAAAGACAGAGTGATTTGCCAAACAGCAGCATGAGAGCGTCTGTGTGGACTTAAACACTCTTTAATCAGAGCTGCTGCGGCTATGATCAACACTTGAGGATACATTACTATAAGAATCACATTTCCTCACCTAATGATATTGTTTCATACTGGGCGTGTTAATGTAAACTCACCCAAAACACTGTACCCGTCAGTACTGGGGAAATTTGACACCCTTTAATAACACCATCCTTCTGCTTGTCAGTCAAACTGCTGTAGATATAAAATTCGTCACATTTGCTCAGGTTTTTTAATTGATATGCATAGTTAATGAGCTGCTTTCTGACAGACAGCAGTAAAATGGCAGCTTGCTCAACTAAAAAAATTTCATCATGCATGGATGATCACCATATTGTCTTGTGTGCCATCATTTCTCTCTCTCGAAGTCAAGGTTACAGCCACCCATAGAGGTTAAATACTGGTGACCTAGTAGGACTGTTAGGATGGCTTGTTAAATGTCTTCCAGACTACACAACAAGTCCAGCTACATTTACTTTACCTGACCAATTACACATAGTACACAGTGTTTAAACATTATACCTTATAGATGCTCAGGAATTTCCATGGCTTTGAGTGCATACTGTAACTTCGTTAAGCAGGGTGCAAAAGGTGACACATGGAAACAAAGCAACCAAAGATAAACGGACTGAGTCTAAAAATATTCAGAATTGCACTTTTTCACCTTCTTGCCAAGACTTAGATGAGACAACTGATACCACTTTTAGGTCTCTATGATAAGTATGCACATACAGTCAGCAGCTGGTTAGCTTAGCTTAGCAGAAAGACTGCAAACAGGGGGAAACTAGCCTGGCTCTGTCCAGAGGTTACAAAATCTGCCTACCAGCACTTCTGAAGCTCAATTACTATGTCGTATCTCATTTGTTTACTCTGAAATCCTGTTGTGACCATGAGGTTGAAATGCAACTGACAGAGACTCAAGGATGTCACTGCTCACGGCGGCCAAGAAATAGATGTGCATATAACCCCTGATGAAACCGCATCCTGTTGTTTTTACACTTTGGTTTTTGTACTGATAAAAGAAACAAGATACAATGTTTTGAGAGGGAACTTTAGAGGTACAGTTGCTGTGCTTTCGGACAGAGCCAGGCTAGCAGTTGCTCACTGTTTCCAGTCTTTGTGCTAAGCTAGATCATATTATCATATATCAGATTTTTCGTGCAGACATTAAAGCTATAACATTTCCACATTACAATATATAAAAACACGACCTATGTTGTATATATATATATATATATATATATATATATATATTGTTGAGTTCTGTGCTTGCATTATCCCAAATGTTTCCAACAATGTCCAATTGCAGAGAACGTTGCAATTTATTCAAGGTAACTTCAAGTTGCTATAACTTCCAGGAAAACACAGGATAAGTTGAATAAATCAGAGAGAGAGAGAGGAAGGAAGTCACTGAAAATGACTAAATGTGATGTAATGTGAATAAAACTTGTGAACAGGAACATGATTTGTGGCTTAGACACATGAGATATATGTTATATGGTGTCTGTTTAACAATGAATAAAACAGCTCCCATGATCCCACGCTACTTCACAATGTCATAAAACTACTTAATTTTGTTATTGTATAGCAGCAGAACATATGCATATTACGCATTTAATAGCAAGCTTTAGTGGTGAAGATGCATAGATTTTGCTGTTTGGACAGAATCAAGCTAGCAGTTTCTCCTCCCAGCAGTTTCCAGATATTTAATTTGATATGACATTTGAAAACATTATACTTTATATTTATATTTTTTAATTTCCAGAAAGAATTTCTCGAGCATTGATTGCATCGTGAAGATCAGTTAATTAGAGGCTTCTACTTATGATATGTTACCTGTGGTGCTGAGGCTGCAGGGTGGCTTCAGTCAATATGCTGATCGTCTAAACATTCAGCCTCCAAAAACTGGCTGAGTACACAGGAATTAAGCCCCAAAGCTGTCTTAATATCTATTGATCAATCTGAATTTTGGACACTGGATCTGAAAGTGTTTTCCTTTTAAATAACTAAATAACATCAAGGGAGCCGGGGGTGACTGTGCAGATGTAAAGTTTAATACCCGCACTCTGTCAGCCAAAACAGGAAAAGCAAGGGTAGAAAAAGGACACATTTTTGGCAGCCCTTCATCAAAAGCATAAAGCAGTGGCCACAAGGGGAGAAGTAAACAGATTAGAAGAGCTATTGACATTTCCAGGTAGCAAGGAAGGGGTGTCAAATGGCAGCGAGGATGATAAGGTGTACAGGCATTCAGTCCCCCCTCTCATGTTTTATGTATCTGTGATCACAACTGATCGTGAGAGAAATTAATCAATAACAATGCCGCCGGGATGTGCGGATGACACATGCCACTGCCCACCCCCACCACCGCCACCGCCACCTTGTGCTGCCCCCCCACCCCCCACCCGCTCCCACACTCCTCCATTCTCCACCCTCCTTCATTCTCCTCACCCCATCCATTTTGATTCGGGGGCCTGTTGTTCGCCCACGTCTAGGTGAGGGATTTTTACATCCCCAGCGTGCTTGGAGGAACTCCATATGGCCGGGATCAAAGGTGTTGCTGGGTGCATGGTTCTGCTTGGTTGCCAGCCACCGCCGTTAATTAGAAAACAAGATCAGAGGCGGTATTAAAATCCAATTAAGCCCGTATGAACAGATTGCCAAGTGATGTTCACTAATGCATTACTGAGCACCATGCAAATTTTAGTGGCAGCATTTGGCTTTATGTTATGTGTTTGTGTCATTAAGAGTGTGCGAGTGTGTGTGTATCTGGGAGTGTGTCTGTGCACGTGTCACTTGCCGGCTATCCAAGGCTCTGTGACATTGCCTGATTTTTTGCGGTGATACACAGCTCTAATCTCATACAAACAATCAGCCAAAGCTCTGCAGAGCAACAACACCTATCCGCACAATAAGATTGGATGATATTGCTTCTTACAATTAAAGCATAATTGAGAATGCTGAATTATTGATCCATCATAATTGAGTTCTCTTCATTTGATTTGTATGAGAAACTAATATGATGCACAGAAAAATCCAGCAGATTTGGATAAATTGCCTGCGAGTATTCGGGGTTTGATACAAAGATCTATAGCCTTTCCATTTGGTCTCCACTGGCCACTCAAAGACATAAATTACAAGAGGGACAGGAGCTTTCCATTTAAATCATTTTAAAATTTGAGATGACTGTCAGCAGATATAATTAAACCATGTTAAGGAATTGGATGAGGCACATTAAAATGCGTACATAAAATCATTCTGCACAATAAGTGCCAATTTAGTCCATGAGTTTCATTCGCCACAGCAGACAGACAGGGCATCTGTACCAAAGACTGACAAGTGGATGCAGCTGGTGGCCTATGGCCCGAAGCATCCACATTATCACAGACGAGGGCTGTTAATGTTGGGCTGAATGGAGCCCCTTTTGAGATACAAAATAGCATTCTGATTAGAAAGCCAGGAAATACACATCTGAAGTGCCGGAAATTGTCACAATGCAGAACCACGGCACATTTGGCACAGTCTCAAGCTGGGTATAGAGGGGTAAGATCTTAATGAAGGGATGTGCCACTATCAAACGCATTTAGATTTCTCATATAGCTGTGCAGATTATCAGATTCTTCAAGATGTGTTCTTCAGGTCATGGGTTGGGTCAAAGTTTTCTTCTTAATATGACATGATGGTGTAACGAAAAACTGTTATGGATGATTGCATGATGTTTGTATTTTTCCTAGTTCTGATTTTTACTCTTCGCAGGGATCCACATGATAGGCTGTGCCAGAATATTACATCTTTCCTTGTGTTTTAAAGGGATAATTCAGATCATTTGACGTGGGGTTGTATGACTTACTTATGCATAGTCGGTGTGTTACCTACAGGGGATGCCGCTCACGATACCCCCAGTTTGAAGAAGCAGAGAAGGGCAAGAGCAAAGAAGCTAAATGATGCTGTGGATGCTCAACAGCAAAACTTAATTTAGCCGCTTAAAAAGGTCCACCTAAAAGGCAGTATCAGTTTAAGTGTATGCTAATTTTCATGATTTTACTTTGCCATCATACAGCCTTTTCTAATGGGAAACCTCGGCTACATAAGCCACATATCACTCTCTCCAAACCAACCAAACTCCATTGGTGAAATAAGTAATTTTACCTCACAGTGGTCTACCACTGCCTCGATCTATTAGTTTGTCTTTGTTACTGTGTGACTTGAGAGAATCCAAACTATCCTTTTAAAACACAGGAGTCACTCAAACTAACAGATTGTGGCAGCGGTAGACCAGCGACTCCTGCTGTTCTGCACGGTAAAATGATTGACTTTACCCATGTAGTTTGGTTGGTTTGGAGAAAGTGATATTTGGCTTAACGGTGGTTTCTCATAAAAAAAAGAAAGCTGTATGATAAAACATTGTGTTTTGATCTTGCTTAGGCGCATTAAATGATTTTTCTACGCTGAGAAGAGAAACAAATCTCACCAGATTAACAACAAACACACAATAACAAACACAAAGGACAGAGAAGTGAGTAATTTTGTGGGAAATGAAGATAATGCACCTACAGTACTGTGCAAAAGAAATGAGACAAATGGACCAACTCTGATACTATTACTGCTGAAGTTTCAGCATGGGTGATCCACCTTCATCAGGACTGATTTGCTGGCAGCTGTGTATTGTTAGCTCTTTGAGTTGTTATTGGTCAGGGCAGGTCACCTGCAACATACATAAACCTTTCACAGGGTGATGGTGGCACTGGTGCTGCTTATTCAACATGATGGCTGCTTGGGTTGCCTCAGGGTACGAAACAGTTGTTTGTGATGACTTTTTGTTTGAGTGATTTCTGGGAAGTAGTAATGCTTTGTGTTTTTTCAACAGGGCTTTGCTCCTTGTTATGTTAACTGGAGCAAGTTACAGCTACACTGCAAAAGGTAAACTATCACTGTTCTCAACATTTAAAAAATGTAAAAGATGTCTAAAAATGCACCTCTCTCTCTGAAGGCTTTAATCCCAGCTCCCATAGCAGCAGTTATGGTACAAAGCGTGCTCCTGCTAGTGCTACCTGGGATGCGCCTTCTTCTGGTGGATTTGCCCCTGCAGGTTCTGGATCTGGCTCTCCAGCTAAAGTGTCCTCAAGTCCACCTCGCCCTCAAACTGCTCCACGAAGAGAACCTAGTTACCCCCAACCCAGTGTTCAGAGGGAACCAGCAGCTGCTTACAGCCCTAGTGCTTTTGCTGCACCTGTAGTTATGAGTTCAGGATATGCTAGTGGCCCTTCTGCAAGCTCTAGTCAAGGTAACTGGTGCTAATGTAACTTGAGTATAAACCAGATTTTCTTGAGCTTTCAGTGACTCTTAACCTCTTAACCTCTTAACTGCAATCTCTCTGTTCTAAAACTTTTGGTAAATGAACCCTACTCTTGTAATCTTAACTTTAAATTGTACTGTAAAATGCTAAATTTGTGTAACTTCTGCTCCTAGATGTGGCCTGGATAGTTGCACCACCTAGTCCTTTTTCTGATGAGGAAACAAGACCAAGTGCTGTCCGGTTAGCCTCCAGTCAAGCTTCCCCTGAACCACTTGGCCCAAGCAACTTGAGTCCACCTGGCCCTGTGTTCCAGGCAGGTGAACTGTCCCAGTATGAGAACCTCTTTGAGCATGGCAACTATGAATCTGAGACTGAAGAGCAAGGCTTCCTGCCACCACCTCCTGGTGTCGACGGTTTGAGTGGACAAGACTTTACCAGCGAACCTCAGCCATCAGGCCCAGGCACAATTTTGCTGCCCGATTATGGTTTTCCTTATGACTACATGTTCCTGATGGGCCAGTATCCTCCAGGCACCGTCACTCACTACAGCAGCAGCTATGAGCAGGGGACAGACCACTGGCAAGATTCTCACTACATAAGGGACTACTATCCTGCCAGACCAAGCACTCAGCAGGTCCAGACTTTCCCTGCTGACTCTGAAGCCCCTCAGATCGTCCAGCAGCCCAGCCAAGTCCCTCAGAGGGTCCAGCAGCCCAGCCAACCTGTAAAGCAGTACTGGTAGCACTAGCAATGGGCAGGGTGTGTTTGAACAACATCATTGGTAAAAACCCAAGGCCTGAGCAAGGTACTGTGCTGATGAATGCAGCAATCAAATATTGTCAAAGCTTAAGATTAACTTATTTTTAAATTGGCTTTTTCCTGTCTTCAGGTTGGGCACTGAATCCCTGCAGATGTTTTAAGACAATAAAATGTCTTTAAACTCCCATGATTCCCCTGATTTGTTTAAAACTATAAGGTAGTCCAGCCAAGAGGTACTAAAAGCAGCAGCAGCCAAAAATGAAAACGTCATTGCAACGGTCCTCTAAGATTAGTTGTCAAATGGGGTCTGTAACTTGAATTATGACTGCCTGCAAAAGACTCAAATACAGTATTTAACTCTAGTTGGTTGCATTCTCATCTAGAAATTGTCTTCCTGCCAGTCAAGCACTTGTCACCAATTAACTGGCTCTACATGAGTATTCTGTGAAATGGTCCATCAGTTTAATTTTACTTAGGTTTCCTTTCACATAACTATGTGCAAAATGGGTGACAAATTATTCTGTCAGACACATGGGGTTATTTCTTGTAGGAGGGTCCTTGGCTGGGGAAAATTTCAACTGTGCTCACTTTTTTAAAAAAAACAAGAACTTTGAAACGGTCTGAAATTTAACAGCTGTGAACATGATGCTAAAGCTAGCTACATCCCAGTTAGTGGTGGCGGTGAGCTAAACCAACCTGACTTAGACCCAAGGGAGCAATGCATCGTTGTCAGCCCACTCTGATTTAGCACCAGCCTACACAAGTTTGGCCGGTTTAGTTAACCAGACATGCTAACATGGAAGTATAAAGTATTGTTCTCAGAGCCTCACCTACACCACTTCAACATGCACAGAAATGTGCTGGGGGGGGGGGCTGGGGGCGCTTGGCGATTGGCAGAGTAATAACAAAGCTATGTGATTTTCCTGAGAGTTTTGTGCACAATACTTGGAGAACTGGAGTTAACGTGCAGTAACTTTCTTTTTACTTGGTCTGTTCAGCTCAGATGCTGTGTCGGGCTGTCCCCCCCCCCCTTCTTTCTCACAAACCATTTTCTTCTTCTTCTTTCTTCACTTCTGTGATTCCCTCACTCTCAATCGCATGCACCATTTTGAAATGAAAATACATGGAGATAAATGTTGGCCTTACCAAAAGCCATTCAAAAAGCAGAGGAGATACCTCAGTGTATTATGTGGGGAGTTTCTCAGTAATGAGAACTTAAAAGTGAACAAATTGGACAGACTTCTCCAAATGAGGCGTTCTCAGCAGCGGCAATGCAAAAGATTTTTTCCTGTGCAAAGAAGAGACTTTCAAGAGACAGTGTTTTGACAATAGAAAAATCCCTCAAGTGATTTGTTGTCTCCTTTATCAATAGATTATAAATGTAGATTCATGATGTAGATTCATGATGTATTCTTATAAGTCTGCGTCCCTCTGAGACACCAAATTTCTGTTTCAGGTTTTGAGCTGAAAAAGTTTAAGAAGCCCTGCTCTCCAGACACGAAGCAGCAAAAGGAAGTCCTTGACTTGTGCATTAAATGTGTAGTTCTACACGTATAATGTGCAGAAATCAGAGGGGCCATGCCTTTATCCACATTTGTTGGTGCACACTGGATCGTAAATGCCTGCTTTCCAAGGAATGACCTTGGGTTCACAAATGTTACACCCTTCTCAAGCATAAAAAATATATCTGCCACAATTTGGCTAATATGCATTTGAAAGTAGCGGATACATTGACTTATCAAACACGAGTATATATTTTCTAATGGCTACACTCCATTCAGGAGCTTCAGGGCTGGGGCATTGTACATTCTGGCTCGATGACACAAAGAATATAATTTATTATACCTGTGCTTTTCCTGCTATGACAAATCAATATCTCCACTGTGAGAGGTCTATACAGGTAGTTCAGCTCAGAACCCTCTTAAAGTGCATAAAATTACTTGCAGAAGGTATTTAGAATAATGGTCATATGAAATCAACTCTACAACTTGGTTCTTTCATGGACCTCTTACCCCCCGTGATGCATTGCTGATCTGTAATGATGTCTGATTACTGATTCAGGATGTGGGAGCATTGCACTTCAGCTTTTGAAATCCAACCACCTCAGCTCCAGCATAAAGATGTACGCCACTTATCCATCTTCTGATGCAATTTATACATTAAATAAAAGCCATACATTTTCAAACACATCTGGGGGTGGGGGGCTGCTGTTAAAGAGTGTCTGACTTTTTTTAAAACCACACTGTAAAAACTCATACAGGTTTTTAGTGAAATCATCTCGTCTTTTCTCATTAAATCGGTGTATAAGTTTTATTCGTTCAAGTTAATTAAACTTATCATTTCTGTCTTTTATTTTCAGAACACTTCAGAACTTATAAACATTAGTTCACCTGACTTGAAATGATGAGTTGGATGAATGTACTGTATAGAATTCATTCAACTCAATAAATTAAGTTTCTAAAGAAACATGATCCACATATTAGCAGACTTCCCACCATGCATTGTTTGGGTTAAAACTCTCCTCAGAACTTTCTTTTGTATAGTTTGAAGAAAACATATATGACTTAAAACGTTCTGTGTAGCTCTAACCCCATTTACGGTAAAAAATGTAATCATCTTGTCATCATCATCATCATCATCATCATCATCTCTGTGTCACTGCTGGTACGAAGTAGCCCCAACAAAGAACTTAGAGCAGCTTATCTTTTCAAATTCAGTCAGATTAAAATTTTAAGGCAGCACTGGAGTCCTGCACCGGGTTGGGTAAACATGGGTACCTGCCACGTGACCCACAGCAACATTGTGTGATGTATAATAAAATATATTTACATAAATTCACAGGCGCAAGCACAGGGTAAAAGAGAATTAATTGCAGGAGGGCAGCAGGTGAGAACAATAATATAACACATACAATACAATAATGTGTTTTTTTTCCTCAGGAGAAATCAGGAATTAAAATGACTGTGCAGTATTTTTAACGCAACACACAACACAACCTTTGACCCCACATGCTGCCAAATAATGGGACGTCACTGTTTGATCTGACAGCGATGTAGGCTAACTGCTAGCTAAAATGGATGACATAAAGGCAAAAAATAGACAGTGGAGGACATCAAATTGTGGACGATTCATCGCCGAAGGCTAAGTCGGACATTTGGGAGGATTTTTGCGTGTTCAAAGATTGTGAGAATAACATAATCAGCGGCTTTGCTGCTTGTAAAAAGTTATAAAAAGTATTCGCTTTTGATAGCCACGAGCAAGGCCTGTCGTCGCTATGGAAACACATCGACAGCTGCAGGAACACATGGTGCTGTGCCAGTTAAGAAGACAAGTGACGTGTTTAATCATGGGTGCAGGTCAGTCACAGGGCTTATATTCACAGTTCTGGGTGGATCTGAATTTGACTTACAGATAATTGTGGGTAACCGGTTGACTCTGGTTCTAAGCTTTGTGGGTGCAGGCGGGGGCGAGTCTGCAAACCCGCGGAGGACTCTCGCACAAACTCTGGTGTTTCTTTTTTTTTTTTTTTTTACAGTGTACACTAAATAAAGGCGCATTCATAAACAAATCCCAACATCTTGTGTCGTCATGATCTATAGTTTAGACGGAGCTGTGTCTCAAACAAGGGTGAATCAATAGCCAATCTGTTACAGTGACATTGCCTGATGTCATTAATGGACAGTGGGCATCCTAATTCATATAACAAATCACCTCAGAAAGACTCTCCATTGATCTTTAATTAGAAGCAGCTGTTAATCACCTTTATGACTCTCCTCAGTGGCACCATAATGGTTTCTGCAGTGAAGCCACAGCAGTCTGTTCCAGCTAAAGAACAGCAGCATCAGCAGGGTGTGTTTACTGTCTGTGTTTATGTACAGCATGCCACACTGTTAATGGATCCGCTCCAGTTTTCAGAATATTTTGAATATTTTATAATTGTGATTTTTAATTCAATTTATGCCTGAGAGAACAAGAGAATTAGAGTCCTCATCTCTTACCCTGCCAGTAGCTGTAAGAACCTAAAAATCCTCTCTTTCTAATGGTCTTTTCAGGCATAGGGACAAACAATGACCCACAGGAGAGAAATGGCAATTACCTCCAGTAAGGTGCCCACTTCACACACCTGTCACAACAGAGATGAACCCATCATAAAAGGCCGGTGGAGAGAGACAAAAACGAGGGAGTTCTCCCTTGGTGACCCTTCAGCTTTCATAGTCTCCCCTCTTTTTCAGCTCAACTATTAAGACATAAAGGGGTCAGTCCCCAGACAGCTCCATCCTTTATCCCTCCCTCACACACTCGTCTCTGACATTAACCCTTGCTGTGTTCTCTTATTGGCTGCCACTGAGCATTGGCATCAAGATTATAATTGTACCCTGGCTTTTATTATGGTCAAATGGCTGCCTCCAGACTCTAGATTTTGTCAATGGGTGTCTAAGGAGTGTCGCCCGCTGCAGATCCTTATTGTTTTTGTTGCCATTATTCTTTCACTTCTTCCCCTGACTATTATTTTTCTCCACTAAAAGTGTTTGTGCAGCAAAAAACATGAGGCAAAAACTCACCAAAGTTGGCAGGGGGGGGTTTTGCAAATTTCACCCACTACTCAGTCAAAAAATGACACTCATTAACCTCAAGGTGGCGCTATGACAATCAAGTTTCCGTTTTCACATTTATTTCGAAAATGGCTTGTGGTAGACTTTTCTTTTGCCTTGTAAAGTCTCTGAAGTCATCTGGGTCTCTTTAGGTCCTCTGCTTTAAAAAGAGGTTGATCAAAATCGTACTTCTGCAAAGCTGTTTGGTTAATTGTCCTGAAAATGAGTCAGGATCGTCTCCTGACATTGCTGATCTAAAGTTATCAAAGGAAATTCGATATGCAGCTTGTGAAATTTCAATTTTGCAAGCCAAGCAATTTTAATAAAAATTGCTAATTTTCAAAAATTTGCAATAACTCATGAATGCATTGAGATATCAGTCTGAAAATTGATACTCTTGTTCAGGAGTATTCAACAAATCTGTTGAATTTGTTTATGTTGCAGTTTGTGTGAAGCTGATCCATACTTTTGGGTACAATGGATGGGCTAGAAACTAAAGATCAGTTTGAGATATTACTTATAATACAAATCATTCAATCATTTGAGTGTTTCGAAGCAGTGATCTGAAACATATTGCATGAAGCACAGCAAAAAATTAATATACATATTGCCATATGTTGCCATTTGGCATCTGGCGTCCTCCTGTGCGACTTGATGTGAAGGTGGAATCTGGTTTGACTTAGCCATGTGGCAAATATCGGCCTAAACAAACATGCATTTCAGATGTCTGGCTGTAAAAGCCAGATAAAAAAGCCGTGGCTATATGAGGAAATAATTTGCTCGTAAAATTCATAGATCTTCATACTTAAGCGTTATTCCTTCAAGTGTTTTACGGCTCCCTCTTAAGATAATGAAACAGAAATAAAATCCCACGGGGGAAAGATCTAAGTTTTATTTACAGTCGTTCACATCAGTGTGATTTCTTTTGATGAGATTTGGTCATTTATTGTCAAATTTGCTCATTTATCTGTCTAACCTCACACACTCAATTTGAAGCGCACAAAGAACAGAAAATCCTTTATTGTCTGCAGAGATTCCTCGCATTTGAATACCTTTGTGGTATGAAAACCATATCATTAAGTACACCGCAGAAATAGAGGAGGCATCAGATTCCATTACCTCGTACAACTACTTAACTCTTGACTTTTTTTCCCCAAAAAATACGCAGGATGTGTACAGACCAGTGTTAAAAATCTACCCCCAGCCATTGCAAACGGCCCAATTGCCTTGTGATTAACGCACAATAAAAGAATGTGATGGCTTAAAGAAGCAGCAGGAAAAGCTGCCCAGTGAAAGATGGGTGTATGGCGCACTCTATAATTAAGCCAGTCTGCACTTGATGAAAGTAGATCACACTGGCGGGCCACGGCTTCACAGCCAGTTTGTTTTTACGACATAATTACAGTCCAAATCAAATGAGAAGATTTAATATTGCACTACGACAAGCATGTGCCCAATGCCAACAATGACACTGACCCCCCTGAGGCAAGGTGTGCATGTGTGGGAGTGTGTGTGTGTGTGGTGGTGGTGGTGAAGGAGGAGGGGGGGAGGGGGCAGGTCAGGCGTCAGGAAGCCGACAGGAGAGAAGCTTCCCCACCGCGGTAGCTATCTACCTGCGTCTGGGCCCACCTGGGAGGTCTGACACCAATGGAATTAGACTGACAGTGGGACAGAGAGAAGGAGAGGGAGAAAGGAGTTTGTCTGGGAAAGAAGGGAGGGGAGGAGGGATCCACGAGGAGAGAAAGTTTATCTGGAAAGGAATCAATCTAGCAGAAGGGAGAGGAAACAGAGAACAAAGAGAAATGAAAATAGATACAAGCGAGGTTACGACAGTCAGAGCGAGTGATGAAGAGATTGAAGGAAAAGAGAAGGAGCAGACTTAAATATGCAGACGGTGAGGGTGTGGCCGCAGCGCAAAGATAAATAAATGTTTTGCTTGACTTTGTCTCCATGACGAGGTGACGGCCAGTGTTTGGGAGGGCTTGTGCAGTCATGACCCACTGAGCTCTTTTAGCGATAAAAACTGGCTCTGTTGAAGGGAGATCATTGTTAAAGAGATAGTTTAGAATATTTAATGTGTGGTCGTATGAGGTACTTATCAATAGCTGGTGTATTATCGACAGTAGATGCCGGTTGGCACACCCCCCCTGCTTGGAGAAGCAGAGAGGAGTACCAGCATGGAAGCAAAGAAATGAACTGCTTTAGACTGGGTCAGCAACAAAAGGTGTTTTAGCTACTAAAAAATCTAGACCAATCAATGTGACTCTGAGTGTATGTTACATTTAATTAGTGTAATTTTTACAGCTTTACTTTCCCATCAGACAGTCAACAGCAGCACAGTGTTTATTGCTTACTGTGTTGGAAGCAGAGAAGAGTGATAGAAATGGAGTGCAGGTGATGTATTGTCAGCAACTTCACCCCAACGTGCCGCAGAGCGTGCGGCGCAGGTGATGCTCACCTGTTAGCTTGTGCTTGTTTTTGCGACCGACAGGCTCAGGTTGACAACATCATGGCAAGGATCGCTACAGTAAGAGATCTTTTTTTTATCAAAAAATGAGTTTTGTTTAACCAGAAACAGCTGTTTTATTGCTCTCGCCAAACTAACCGGGCCTTCGGGAAAAACTGTAATTTTAACATCGACAGGTTATTTCAAACCTCACCAAAATCATCTTGGCCCATCTTTCCACTGTTCCAATAATCACCAACTCTGGTTTGATCAAAATAAACCCCTAATTCACGTCGGACAGCGGCTGCAGTGCTGTCAGCAACCCAGCAGAAGAGAGCTCTGCGGTGCGCTGGGATTTTATAAATGTACTATAGGAGGACACACACTGTCACACACAAAGTCTTACTGGTAAAACATACTCATATAGGCTGATACTAGAATTTGATGTGGCACACTGAACTGAAAAAAAGAGAACTAATCATCGAATATTTGTATTGGACAGCAACTCGACAACCCAAATGCTAAGCGTCTTAAAACGGGGGCATGTCGACCGGCATCTACTGTAAGTAATTCACTGACTATTATTAAGTTCCTCATACAATTAAAAAAACATTAACTGATCCAGACTATTGCTTTAAAGTGGATCATGTCAGGTGTCTTCACCATCATCTCCGCTCTCTGTTCCCTACTATCCTTTGCGGTCTTTAAAAATGAAGGAAACTATAAAGTCTAATTGTCAAACAATGGGCTAGTTTTCCTATAGTTAAGGAATTGTCTGAATATAGGGGGAGGCAATTATAGCAACCATAAGTTGTCATTTCTGTTTTGAGATGAGTGCCGTTTTGATGCTTGATGACACGGTTATGCCGTAAACGACCCAAACCTCCCACTGAGTGGCTTCAGTGTTTTTCCTCCCTCTGAAAAAGTCTGCATTTCCTGTCCTTTAGTTACACGCTCGACATGACCACCAAGCCTTTGTTCCTCTGGGTCAGATTCTCCCAGAAGAGAGAATCTTCCCAAGCCGCAGCTGTTGAGTGACCACGCTCGACCACACTGCTCTCTGTCTCCTGACCACCCTACTAAATTGCTCTCCCTGCTCTCCCTCCATCCATTCCTCCCTCCTTTTTACCCCCTTTTCCCAAGAGCAGCCAGCTGGGCTGGATTTACTCTGGTCTCTGTGTTGCAGGGTGAAGCCCAGTCTGCTCACTGGGCGGGCAGCGTCATTTGACAGGGGACTGGTCAGGACCGGTAGATTAGTAACTGGATATCTACAGAGAGGCCAGTGAGGCCTGAGCCCTGTGATCCAGTGGAAAGTAGGGTCTGTGCGGTGGCCTTGTGGTTCTGTGTGGCCCAGGACGTGAGCCGCAATCCCTGCTGACACCCTGTTCCCCGAGGACGTGGTTTTACTCCAAACCATGATTTCCCATCTCCCGCTCCGCGACTCACTGTCTGTGACTATAGGGCCTCTGCCCAGTGCTTTCTGGTGAAGAGGATACGGCACCTCCTCACCGCTGGCGCTCGAGGCCACTTTTCTCCCACGGAGCTGGGCACACAGGAGGGGGCCTGCTCCTAAACAAGCTTAAAAGAGAGCTTTTTAACCTCATGTCACATGTGAACTGCGCAAGATGGGCTGGTGGCAGAGAAGTGGCCGGAATGGCTCTGTGAGCACACATTTGTGTGGCTTCTGATTATATGGAGAGTGGCCCTTTAAAAAAATAGACAGCTCAGTACGGGCATAAGGTTCTGCCAAAATAGGTCGTATAATAAGACGCTTGAGGTTATGATATGATTTGCAATTGTGCAGGACAAATAAACAACTTTGTTCTCTTGCATGTCAATTTGATAAGAAAAATATGTATCATGGAATGCAAATTACATCCTTTATGTGATTTAAATAGATAAATGAAAAGTGATAAATAATCTGAGCAGAGAAGCTCATTTGACATTATGAGCTTTAAAGAGATAGTTTGGATTATTTGAAGTAGGGCTGTGTGAGATATTATTGATAGTCAGTGAATTAGCTGAGGTAGATGGCGGTCTGCACGTGAAGCATAAATGGGTACCAGCATCAAAGTTAAGCAATGAACTGCTGTGAACAGGGTTAGAGACAAACCATTTTCGCCACTTCAAAAAATATCACTGTAAGTGTATTATATGAATATTTCCAACACTTTTACGTTTCTGTCAGACAGCCTTTTCTGATGGGAAACAGCTGTCATATAAATCAAATATTGTTTACTCCAAACCAACCAAACTCCATAAGCAAAATCAACATTTTTACCTTGTAGAAACCAAGAGCTGCCTTGTTTGCATTATTGCATTATAGTGACTTCTGTGTTTTAAAAGGTTAGTTCGGATTAACGGAAGTCTCACAATAACACAAACAAACTGACCAATCAAGGCAGCAGCAGACCTGCAACTCCTGTGTTCCGCGAGGTAAAGTTACTGATTTCGCCTATGGAGTTTGGTTGGTTTGAAAAGAGCGATATTTGGTTTAAATAATGTCCGTTTCCTCATCAGAAAAGGCTTTCTGATGGCAAAGTGAAGTGGTAAAAAATATTGTAAATATAGTGTACACATAAACTGATATAAAATACAGTTATTTTAGCTGAACATTGCTTAACTGCTGTGCTGGTAGTCCTGTCTGCTTCTCCCGGGGGTGTGCCGACAGCCATCTACTGCAGGTAACACCCTGACTAGTACCTCACACAACCTCACATCAAATAATCAGAACTATCCCTTTAATCGTTTTTTTTTAAACATTAAAAACATGTGCCGCCACTAACCGTTTGCAGAAAGTCATGCTATTCCAATTGTTATGTCAATAGTTATGGCATTGCAAGGATAAGAGCTGTGGGAATGTGACATCTTCTCAACATGCACATTTCTGCTGACCAGAAGACCAGAATCATCAACATGGCACCCAGATGTCAGCCTGCAGGCAGAAAGACGCACACACACACACACACACACAGACACAGACACACAGTTAGCTGGGAATGTCACAATAAGATCCCTCCTGCAGACACCAAAACCTCCAAACATCATCTGCGCGAGCAATTTGTAGCTGCTTGTTTGATTATTTTCAGAATATTTTGACATAATAATGATATTTTTTACATTGAATCATGCGTAATGTTAGGACACGGAGACGCTTCATGGGTCGGTGTGTGTGGCGAGAGCTGGCAAGCATCAGGAATTCCTCCTGATTTGACGTTCTCACACACAAACCAAGCCTTCTTTCCTTTCTTCACTCCTCTATCTCCACTCTATTGTGTCTCTTCTCTCTTCTCGCACTTTCTTTTTGTGCTTACACACTCACTCACACACTCACTCACACACACACTGTACACGCACTTTTTCTGTTATGCTGTCCAATGGCCTGGAGGCTCAAGCGAGGACAGGCTTGACTGCTGTTGGCCCGATATCAAGAAATACCTGATGATGATTCCCCACACTCATGCCAGGACTCATTTATGAAGTATGAGACTATCAACACCTTCAGAGATAAAAACCTATGAGTCACATTGTCATTTGTATTGTTTTCTGAGAATTGTGTCAGCCGTAACCTCTCAAGTTCTATGTACTGGTATACAGTAGTAGCACGATGTGAAATAATCCTGATGCAGTACCTACCATCCGTCTGTGTCTTGTCTTGCCCCGAGAACGTTTGGCCAAATAGCTGCAAGCGAGCAGGATTCCTGACTGACAACATGATAGGTATTTCATAAGTTTCAACCATAAAAACATCAACGCAGAGACCTTTAGACATCGCACTCGAGCCATCAAACATCCACTGCAGTTTGCATTCCCCCTAATGACTGAAAAATACTCAGGAGTGTTAGAAAATCTGACTTTGTAGTGCTGATTAAAACATCATTAATGTGTTAAATGTTTTGAACGTGATTTAGCTCAAACACTGCTTAAAAAAATATCAAATAAAATATGAAGTTCTTGAGCAACAACATGCTTGATGCCTTGAAGATGCACCAACTGCATCCCCACCACAACTTGGCAGTGTTATGATTCTTTCAGACTGAAGCAAAGATGCAGAGTAAACCCTTGTTTTCTATTTCATCAGGCTTGTCCACTCGTCTCCATTACAGATATGCTCAGACATGTAGGAGGCGAGGCCTTGTTTTAACATTTAACTGTGAAAAAAAAAAAAGTAAATCAATTGTCTGGGGCTGAAAATATGAGGTCGTCTACATATGCATCTTGATCCTGCGCATTTTAAAATGCTCAACTGGAAAAAAAAAAAAAAAGAATAAATTATATTATAGTTTATATTATTTGCTGGAAAACATTGGTCCATTTATAAGTTATTTTTCTAAAGCAGTTGACACGCAGGCCTAAAGTGAAAGTCTCTGGCCAAAAATGATTGAATTCATGCTGTGATACGCTTGTTTGCTTTTTGTCACATACTTCAACTACGTGAAGTGTCAACAAATGGCACACGCAAATAGCACAGATTAAGGTTGAACTGGTTCATATTGACAGCTGTATTTTAGGTTTTGTTGTCCGTTGTGCAATGATAGATTGAAAGAATATATTGATTTGAACACAAGTTGTGTTCTTAAATTTAAGTATTTTCTTTTTTGTTTGGCATGTTTTTAGTGTTTGTTGAGTGTTGAGCATTTTGCAAACAAGATGAAGTGTGTGTGTGTGTGTGTGTGTGTGTGTGTGTGTGTGTGTGTGTGTTTAGGCCGGTGTGTGAACAGTTTTGAAAATGACCAGTATTGGTCATTTTCTATTGATTACTATTGATTTTTTGTTCTACCTTTAAATGGGCAAGAAACAAGATCGTGTTGATGTAGCTCTGCTTCCTATTTATTGTCAGTTTTACTATCTTCACTTGCTGGCTTGTTGTTGTTTTCTTTTATTTCATGGTGTGTTATTAGAGGAACCATAACTGGAATAAGCCTCAAGGCTTTCTTCAGTTCTCATCCTCTGCGATTTTTAATGTACTGTATGTAATGACTGTAGTGCAGTGTTATCTATGTTTTATCATGACATTTTATCATTCATTGATTAATACAAACAGTGCCCATTATCAGTGGTCAAATTCTTGTTTGTTATCCTGCTTCATACAGTGTATGATTTGTTGCAGTTGTGTATGTTTTCATAATCTCTGCTATTTTAAATAAAGCTTTTACATCCTGAATTCCACAATATACAGTCTAAATAATAGGGGAAATATATTAGTTTCTGTCTAATTTGTGTAAGTTTTTCTAAATCTTGGTGAGCTGGGTCAACCGCAGTTGGCTGACAGTTGGCAGTAGGTTCCACACCCTAAAGCCAGCATCAGATTAGGAGTCACACTTAATTATTACCAGCTGTTTCTGACGCTTTGAATTGTAGCATTGTTGATAGCGTGTAAATGCATGATTCACTTGTGTGGGATGTCAAGATGTATGTCCTCTCAGTTTCCAGTGCATGCTGGCTAAAGTATCTATTTTTGCTCAGCCCCTTAGAGAAATTGATCATATTCACAGGGAATGGGCTATAATTGTGTTGTACAGTACCCATATTAGAGTTGTGTATTAGGACATTCTAGTTTTAGCTCTACACTAAAACAATTATGTATAGGTAACTTGTCTAATATGTGTTATTAAAGGAAGAGTATGCAGGACTGCTTGTAAATGCATCATTCAAAGTTGACTCTTCATCCTCGCTGTACCTCCGTACAACAAATTTCATGTGAATACGGCCGAATTGGTCTTCAGTCTGCTCTGCCTGTGTGTGTGTGCATATGTGTGTGTGTGTATCTCTCCCAACAGACAGAGAGCAGAGGGAGGACACAGATAAGGACACCACCTCACACTTCTAATGGGTGATACAGTAAGTGATGATTTAGAGGCATTATTTTTATATGAGCCAATACATTGTTGTTGTTTTTCGTTTTGTTTTTATGTTTATTTGTTTTGTTTTTTTTGCATAGTATGCCTTTAATCATGGTAGTAAAGGAAAAGGGAGATGAAATAATAAGAATGAAAAGTTGCTTCAATCATAGAGCAATTGCAACATTTATTGAAGTGTTGGCTTTCTTGTATTGATTTTTCAACACATTACAAAAATACATATATGTTCAAAACAGCAGATGTGTACTGTTCTGAAATCACTTTTTTCACAATGATGCACTCCCCCCTCCCCGCCCCGAAAAAAGACCAAGGAAACTATTTTTGTACAAAGAGTGTAAGTGAAAGTCGTGAAAAGTGAAATATGAAAATGTATTTAAAATTACAGTTGTAAGTGCCATCACAAGACCTTCAACCAACCATGAGGAAAAAACAAAACAAAATGTTCATGAACGTCTCATAAAGTTGATTTGGAAAAGCGTTCCTGCACAAAGCGCTGTATTCCCCTGCCGAAGGTTCTTCCTTTAGGATCTTTTTTTTTTCTTTTAGTCATTTTGTTTTACATCCACGAAGGATAGCTTCACCAAACCAACAACAGGAAACTCATTTAAAAAAATAAAAAATTAAATAAAAAAAAAGATTGAAGAGACCAAAAAGTCAATAATGGCACCACTCTTGTTAGAAAAAAATAATAATCTGGCATGATTCTGCAATATTACATTTCAAAAAAGTCTTTCCCATACAGTGAACAAGTAATCATACAGAAACATATTCATGAAGATAAAATCCCTCCACCAGGATAATCATACAAAAAACTGCTATGGCATTCAAAAACATTTGAAAGAACATTGGAGAAAACAATACTTTATTATCATTTTTAAACACTTACACAGAGTATTTCATTAATGGCATACTTCAACACTGTAAACATATTGTAAGACTGAATGTCCATGTGTGATTTAGATCTCTGTCAGGGTTCCATGGTTCAGCGTTTGAATGTGATATATTATTTCATAGTCGTCTATGGCTCGTTTTGGCCTAACTCTGAGCTTTTTCTGAGTTTTTCCTGGAATGAATACACTGTGTGTTTACAACAGGATCTGGATTTTTGCACTCATGCATTAACATGTGTAAGCAAGATCTCACTTTTTGTCTTAAATCGCTAAAATATATTGAACTGAATAGCTTATGGAGAGCTGAACATTATTTCCTTTCTAAGAAAAACACAACTTGTATTTGAGATACAGCATAATCCCTTTTTGAAACAAAATGGCGCAGATAAAACCTGACAATAGGCCAAAAAAAAAGAAAAAAAAAAAGGTCGTACTTTCAAGTGAAGATTTTGATGATTGAGAATTGCAAAATGAAAGATGTTCTCTCAGTTGCCTTTCATGTGGCTTTGCTGTCTCCCTCCCTCTCACGCTCGCTCTGTCTCACTCTGATGGTCCATTATAAGATGTGGCCGGTGCTGTAGATGTGCATTTGGGTAGCAAGAAAACACACTTTTCATATGCTTCCAATTTCATTTGAATGACTCTTCTCCCTGGTCAAGGTCCTGCTCTCCCTCTCCCTCCATTTCTTTCTCACATTTCTTCATTTCTCAGTTCCAATCTTTCATTTCTCCAATGAGAATAGCCCCTACTCAAGGTCGCCCGGCCATCCTCCCGTTGCAGCTGTGCTCAAAATTATCATAACTCATATTTTTTTTTCCCCCTACCGAGATTCATTTCAGGATGAACGATGCAGAAAATAAAAAAACGTAATCCCCAAAAGTCACGAACATGCACACTGTCTCAAAATCTGTTACTGGGAGTTAAACCCATATCACTTTGTGAGGCGAATGAACAGGCTTCCCTTTTAAAAGCCGCTCTAATGCATGAATCTGAGCTAGTGAACTGTGAAAAGACGCCGTCGGAGAGAGGCTTAGAGCACACACTGCGGAGAGGAGAACACACACACGTTGATATGAATTTCATTTGGAACCGTTTTGTGGGGACACGACGAGTCAACCCGGGTCAGAGCAGAGACACCACGCCAGACATGAGAGGGAGATAGAAGATGACTTAGAAGGTGTTACAACTGTTGAAGTAGCTTTTTAGTTTAAAGGAGCAATATGTAACAACTGTACGTCCAAAAAAGAGAGTTGGAGCCATAGATCGTATATTAAAGAGGTTGAAATCCTATTTAACATACAATCTATAGTTGAAGTGAGTAGTTTCCCTCCTCCCAAGACTTGAGGAAGCTCAGGCAGGCTGCAGGAACACTGCAGGACATTGTAATTTGACAATAACAAGTGATGATAAGTCCTACACTGTAAGTTGTAAGTAAACTGTCAATTGTCTGTCAATGTAAATTTCAGCCTGTTATCCCCAAAAACAAAAGCCCACTTTGAAAATACACACTGTGCCAAATCCCATTAACATATTCTCAATTTAACTGTTATAAACAACTGCTCCTTCTGAACAATTATTGATGATTTTGTACGACTCATAAACAGACACTTTTTAACACTCATTTGGCGAACATTCGGCATTAATTTTAACTTTAATTGATGTAAAATGGGCAAGTAATAACAAAAGAGCCAGAATAGAAATTTCAAAGGAGGACACCATGGCTGCAGCATTCGCATGTTTTTTTTTAAAGTCTGATGACAATTCATGGTCATTTTATGATTCATTACAGTAAATATATTACAGATTTCTCCTTTAACAAACTGATTTGAGTGAGTCCACATGGGGTTAATGGATAATCAAGTGGGTCTGATAAGCAGTAATGAATGGTAGTTACATTTAGCATATACTGTGGATGAGGCAAGCAGCTGGTCTTTTGATTGTTTAGTTTTAGGCCATCTTTCACGTACAGTCGGGGCTACTTTAACATATAAAAAAAGAATATATTTACAAACAATAAACAGGACTGTTCTCCTTCTCACATTAATCACAAGTAGTCTTAACTTATTCATTCAACATATTAAATATGGTGGTTTAATCCTACATTGGGAATGTACTGAGCATCAGTTTTAAGGGTATCTCCATTAAGTGCAACCTTGATTTACGTCCTGACTGAGGCGAGGACAGTGATACAGTAACTGCATTTGGAAATTATTCACATGCCAATATTTAAAAAGGACAAATTCCCTGAATAAATTAAAAGCAACTCATCGGGTCTCTAAGATAATGTTGGATTTTTTAAATCCAGCATGATGTTTTTATTGTCAGGCTTGACATTCAGTGCTTCTTTAGGCCTGTGTGAGGGAATGGATTGTAGTCCGCTGCTGCAGTTTAATATAGAAAACAATTATTTTTTACTTTTAAAAGCTAACTGCTTCACACAATTTTTACTCTCACATGATAATAAGCTTCCTTAAAGGAACAAAAAAAAAAAAAAGAAATTTTGTATTATAAGGGTGACTTCTTTCCAGTTATCGCATTTTAGAAAAAAAAAATGTTTTAGCACATTTCAAAACTAACTCCATATGAAATCCCACAAAGATGTACCTGCACATGCCAAATATCATTACAAAAATCCAATAAATACAGAAATTATTGCACAGTAGAAAGGCTCCATGGATTCCTAACTGATAAAATCCTCAGACAGTTTGCCAAGAAACACCAAGTTAGGCATTCCAGACAAGTTCTCATTAAAGTTTCCCTTTGTTTATATTCTCAGGTGGCAGTTTCTGTGACAAGAAAAAAAGATGAACATCAATCAGTCTCAAATTTTTTTTAAGAGAGAGATTATCCAGCCAAGCCCCACAGCTGAAGGAGTGGTTATAGGGATTTTGTGTGTGCATATGTGTGTATGTGTGTGTGTGAGAGTGTTTGTGTGTACACTAATGGTTGCTGGCTTTAACCTCTGTCCGCCTGCTCCAGTTTGACCTCGCTGGCCATCAAATGTTCGCCGTGCCACTTCTTCATGTGTTTCTCCAGCGTGCTGTAGACGCTGAAGGGCATGTGGCAGATGTCGCAACGGTACACCTCCTTCCCAAACTGCCCGTGGGTCTTCATGTGGCGCGTCAGCTTGGAGCTCTGGGCGCAGGCGTAGCTGCACAGGTCGCACTTGTAGGGCCGTTCCCCCGTGTGGCTGCGCCGGTGCACCGTCAGGTTGCTGCAGTTCTTGAACACCTTGCCACAGTACTCGCAGGTGTCGTTCCTCCTCTCCTTAGAGCTCGGCGGCCTGCCGGGTCCAGGCCCCCGCAGGAGGTGAGGGGTGCTGCTGCCGCTGCGGCCCGAGGCACTCCCCGCTTCCATCAGCTCCCCGGGTGGGGTGGAGAAACGGAGGCTTCCCGTCTCTGAGGAGGAGTGCTCGGAGGAGGTGGCGAACGGCGACTGACGGGAATCTGTGAATCCCAGAAAGGGCTCTCTGATGAAGTGACGAGAAGCGGCGTAGCCAGCCAGGAGCTGGGAGTAGACGTTCTCTGGGGAGATAAGAGGAATGGTTGGGGGAAGCTCCAGCTGTTCCTTCTCGATCTTGATCCTCTTGTTATTGGAGGGGCTTGGGCTGGTGATCGGGGTGGGCCGACGCTGGAACAGCCCAGGGAAGGAGACCGCCTCAGATACACTGATCCTACCGTTCATCATGGGCCTGTGTTCGTCCTGCTCATCCCTTTCTCTGTCCTGCTCTTTATCTTGTCCTTCTCTGTCTCTTTCTCTCTCTGCTTCATTCCTCTCTCCACCCTCTCCGTTCGGTTGTCTCTCCAGGCTCCTCTTGTTAGGGTTAAGTCTAAGATGATTGTCCAGGTGGTTGTATGGGTGCATGATGCCCACCCCACCACTGTCACTTACTCTGTCCCCGCCCAGGGGCTTCTCCTCTGGAGATTCTCTGGGGCCGTTCTCCCTGTTCTGGTTGAACTCCTGAGAATCCTCACTCAAGTTGGAATCTGGTCGACTTCCATTCCTCAGTTCCTCCTCCTCTTCCTCTTCCTCCTCTTCTTCTTCCTCCTCTTCATCCTCCTCCTCCTCATTGTCCATCCCCATCACTCTTGAGTCACACTCTCTATTCTTGTCTTCTCCCTCTCCGCCCTCTCCTCTGCTTCCCTGCTCCGGGGAGCCACTCATGGACCCAGACTTGTTGTGCATATGCGTCTTCATGTGCCTCTTGAGCTTGCTGGCCTGCGAACAAGCATGATCACACAGGTGACACTTGTACGGCCGCTCTCCCGTGTGACTGCGTCTGTGGACAATCAGGTTGCTCTGGAATTTGAAGATCTTGCCGCAGAACTCGCAGGATTTGGCTTTCCCCGGCGTCTGGTTCTGTCCCTGGCTGTCAGGGGGGCTAGAAGTGCCGTGTCCCCCCTGAGAGGTGGGTGGTTGCGGGGCATAGGTAAGAAAGGCTGGAGGCTTAGCACCAGGTTGGAAAAGCGTCGGACTCAGCAGGCGGTGCATGGGCGGCACACGGTTGGGTGAGAGAGGAGGCGTGGGACCACCATTATTGGTTGTGTTGCCCGCCAGTTCCCTCAGACGTCGAGAGAAGTCCATGGAAGGAGGCTCCATGGGGTTCATTCGCATCACCCTCTCAAAGGCACTGGGGTGCTGGGACAGCAGCCCCATCTCCTCTGGGCCAAGCCGCTCTAGAGGCGGTCTAGGGGGCGGTGGAGGGCTGATGAAGGGTGGAGTCGCAGGCAGCCGGGTCTCCAAATACCCCGGGGCAGGTGCGTGTTCCCTGAGCAGGGGCGCAGCCATGCGGAGGAGGTGGAATGGGTTGTTGGTGTCACCGAGGAAAGTGGGGAGAGGGGAGCGGGGCAGGGCGTCAGCGCATGGGGGTGGAGGCAGAGCCATGCGGGGAGTGAGGGAACAGTTGGCTGGGTGGTTGTCCAGGTAGATGCGGATGCCGTGAATGTGCTGGGCATGCTGAAGCAGGAACCAGGCGCTGGTGAAGGTCTGCTTACAGGTAGTGCAGATGTAGCTGGATGGTTCATCTTTATCTGTGGACCAAGAGAAAGAGGATCACTGTTAGTGCTGTAAAACGAAAAGATCATTTTTATTCAATATTTTAAACAGACATAAACCTTTACAATTACTTCAAGTTTATCAAAGGAATAGTTCAGATTATTTGAAGTGGTGTTGTATGAGGTGCTTATCAACAGCAAAACCTGTTTTAGCCACTTTAAAAAGGTCCACCTAAAAAATCTATATCAGTCCATCAGTTTCTTTGTTTGGGTTGTTTTGTGACTTTACCGTTTTAAAAGGATAGTTTGGATTCACCGACGTCACACAACAACACAAACAAACTAAGAAATCGAGGCAGCGGAAAACCAGCAACTCCCGTGTACTGCGAAGTAAAATTACGGATTTCACCTATGGAATTTGGTTGGTTTGAAGAGAGCAGTATTTGTCTTAAGTTTCAAATCAGAAAAGGCAGTCTGATGACAAAGTAAAGCTGTGAAAGTATTCTAAATATAGTGTACACTGATATTGATTTTTTTTAGGTGAACCTTTTTTTAAGTGGCTAAAATACGTTTTGTTGTTGACCCTGTCCAGAACAGTTGCTTAGCTTCTGTGCTGATGCCCCTCCCCGTTTCTTCAAAGTGGGGGTGCACAGACCAGCATCTACTGTAGGACTGACTATTGATAAGTACCTCACACAACCCTACATCAAATAATCCAAACTATCTCTTTAGAAACTCATGTGAATGTGTTTGGAGAGAACATTTATGGCACTACGATTACTACAACTTTCTGTTTGTGTGAGGGTCTTCCATGGCCTTTGTCTGTGTGTGTATGAATTTTTGAATGTGTGTGTGTGTGTGTGTGTCTACAGGCTAATGCAGATGGCAGGTACTGCCCTAAGGCCACGACACATTATGTTAATTCTAATGTCAGCTAGGCTTTAATATACAGATCCATCTCGTGGACTCTGTCATTTCCATATGGAGACAGAGGAGGCAACGATGGAAAAAAACACACCAATGGGGAGAAAAGGAAATATGGGAGAGGGGAAGGAAGGGAGGGAGGGAGGGGGGTGAGATGTGGCATTAGAGAGAAAGAAAGAGAGACACAAAAGAAGAGACGACAAGGGGAAGTGATGGAGATGTTGGTAAACAGTAAAGACCCCTCCGGTCTTAATGCAGCATCCACATTAAATAAAGCTCTACGTCACTGGTGTAATAACAAGTACAGTAAAGTGATTTGTAGTGGCTGCATGCACATACACACACGCACAAAACAGTGTGACAAATTGTCCCTTTAAATGGCATGACTTAATAATGCCAAATGAATCTATCAGTCACTGTGGCATGGCCCTGTCAGCCTGCTGGTGAGTCATAAAAGGAGAGTTGGGATTCATCTAATTCAACACAGGCTAGCATCGAAGAGGCATTTCCACAGTCTTGTGTTTGCTTGCAAGGCATCTGCATCTACTTTATCATCAGCGGCTACCGCGAGTCAAGTTGGTACGGTGGTCCCATAGCGTGGAGCCCGGAGGGAGAAAACAAAGACGGAGAGAGAAGTTACTTTTGGCCAAAAGTCTTATGTGATCAAGAAGAGAGCCCTTAAGATGGCCGACTGCCTCAAAGAAGCCACCCATTGTCTTGGAATGTAAAACACACATGCAGACACAGATACCAGAGGTGGCAAAAGTACAGTGATTCTTCATTAAAGTAGAAGTACAGATACATGTGTAAAAACAAAAAAAAAAGACTCAAGATTCAACATCTTTACTTAAGTTGAAGAGAACAAGTAACAGCTCTGACCCACTGAAGGACATTTATATCGGCTGTTTCTGTGCAAAGCTAACTTAACCATTTCTTTGCAGTCAAGTCTGTTTCACCTTGTTACATCTTTTACAGTGTTCTGGTCTTTTTACGTCATTTCTGTCTTGTTATTTTTGTCTTGCTGCATCTTGTCATGTTTTTTACGTTGTTTTTTGTTGCATCTTTTACGTTGTTTTTGTCTTGCACGCTTTGCGTCATTTACGTCTTATTGCGTCTCAAGATAGCCCCCAGCCCTCAGAAAAGTTGTGATACCAGGACGTCAAATACTGATGTTCTAGGTTGTTAAAGCATCCTGAATGCAGCAAAATAATGTGAAAATTAAGAACATACAGGCAGAAGGCAAAGTCTCTGCAGATACTACCGCCACCACAAACTTGTAGTGCGTCACAAGTGATGATTGAGAGGGACTATATTATGAGTCTATACGTAGAATTTTTCAGGAAAATATTGCATATTATACCTTTAATTAACAAAGTATTTCTACATCGTTACTTTCCATCTCTGATAGATACATGCACAGCAGTATTTTCTTTACATTTTCCTTTTCTGTCTTCTCACAGCACACCTCAGTACACTCACACACACACAACCACACACACACACTTGTTCCGTGCAGAACAGATGAGCGAAAGCTGATGTTGGATCCGTGTCTAGTACAGGAAGCTGATTTGGCGGTGTGATTGGTTTGGCTTTCCCCAGGGGAGACGGGGTCAGAAAAAGTTAATGAGGGGCTCATTTACTGATTCTGTCTGTTTTTCTCTGCTATTAGTGGGGCTCTGGTGTAGCCGTCACTCTCACTGTTTGTGTGGGGTGGGACATGACCTGACTCCTGCTACTAACGTGTGTGAAGCTACGAGCGCGTGTGTGCGTGTGTGGACATGTATGTATTTTTGTGCTTGTATGTCTGTGAATGTGTGTGTGTGTATGTGTGTGTGTATGTGTGGGGCGAGTGGCGGGCTGCCTGCCCGTGTTTAGTTTGGCGAGGCTTCACACGGCCGCTTGGCAGCAGAGAGCTGGA
Source organism: Lutjanus campechanus (assembly GCA_027495735.1). Taxonomy (NCBI): domain Eukaryota; kingdom Metazoa; phylum Chordata; class Actinopteri; order Lutjaniformes; family Lutjanidae; genus Lutjanus; species Lutjanus campechanus. The sequence continues at coordinate 4,087 of JAJHUR010135697.1, read as the reverse complement.
CAGCTTAACAGCTTGGACGGGGAGAAGAGAGCGCAAGAGGGAAGGGAAGAGGAGGAGGAGAGGGGGTAAGAAGAGAGGTGGAGGGACTTTAAGGGCCAGACGTGCTTCGGCACACACACACACATTACTGGCGACACACACATAGAGGGTATTTACATGCCCCCAGGGACAAAGAGGGGTCTATAGACTTGGGAGCTGTGTAATCTCATCACCACACGAGGATCAATATGAAATGAAGATGTGAGATTGGGAGAGGGATTGATGATCTCTCTCGATTAATCAAATAGTGTTTTCGCTTTTCTTTTATCTGTATTTTGGTCTGCGCACATGGCCCCAGTACAAGCTACCCAATCATATACCACCACCACCACCCCCACAACCTTCCACCCCTCCACCACCACCACCACCACCACCACCACTACAGCAACACATTTGCATCTTGTCATATCTTACACAGCTGTGCCATATGCTGTTAAAGGAAGCGTGGCAGCTAATAGACTGGCAGCTGATGGCTGCTGCCTAATGACGGCCAAAGACAAATTTCATCAACTTCCCAAACAAGCAAGCAAGCAAGCAGGGGGGAAGGGAGGACAACAGAGAGAGGAGAAGAAAAGAGACTGGAATGACAAATATCAAAACAGAATCAAAGATAGATAGATAGATAGATAGATAGATAGATAGATAGATAGATAGATGTTATTAGTGTTTGTCAGTCTGGCTGAAGAGTAGTTGAGTCAAGTTAATATCTTAAGCTTGCTGAACATGTTTTCTCTGAATTGCATCTGAATTAAGTTTATTTTAATGTTTATTTATTTTTAATTATTACAAAACTACCTCAGCTTGTTTTTTTGAAATTCGGTCAACTTAAAATGTTAAAGCAACCTGCACACTAAGGTTTTTAAGTTAAAACAAATAGTTTTTATTTACAGTGTTTGAGTAAACCCAAACCTGCATAATGCAAAACCTCTCCCCCTTTTGTTGCTGATGCACACCTGTTATGCTTGTTTTCTCGCTGATAGTTTTTTAGACATAAAAACTACTTATATTAACTTCAAAAAGTTAGTGTCCAGACTCCCTTAAAATTTTAAGTTTACTGAATTTAAAAAGACAAGAACTGATTGTGTGACATGTTCTAAAAATAAATATTGGAAATTTTAAGTTTAATTAATAAGAGAACTTGTATATTTATGTTAAATTAATAGGCAAAGATGACTTGATTTAACTAAATTCCTGCATGAGTTTTTTTGGTCCTTTTGTGATCTTCTTAAAAATCAGCTATTTTTCTTATACCTATATACTGCATAGTTGTTGCTTGCCATGTGCTAATAATTTCATTGCTCAGAGTGACCATAATTTACACCATGCATGTGACAAATAAATGCTTTCAACACGTTTCTCTTTGACAATAACATGCACACACATATGTGATGCACAAGGATATACACACACACATTAAGTCACAGACATCCTCACTCCACTCTCTCACACGCACACTTGCACACACGCTGGGAGAGTGTGAATGTTGTCGCTGCTTAGTGCTCCAGCCAATAAAAGCCTTCATTAGAGAATCACGGTGGGCCGTGTCATGCTTCAGTTTGTAGTAATTACAGTCGTCTGCCTGACACGCAAGCGGGGACCCTTCCACTGCTGACCGCCAAGGTCAACTACCAGTTAGAATAGTTACAATCCCCTCTCCACGCAGTCACTGATGCCGGACCTAATCGCCCAATTTACTCTGGCACACCATATGCACACAGACACACACGTACTGATACACACACATTGTTCAGTGAATGTGACTGAGATGAAAGGTTAAGTGAAATGGAGTCACAGCAGGATTCCGTAATGTGGTGTTGCATTATGAGCTGAATTTCGCTCATTTTTGTCATTTTGTTACAGTAGAATTACTTGTAAATGACCTTTCAGTTATATTTCTGCCCAGAGAGCTTAAAGATCCTATCT